>VCNE01012224.1:0-48363 GCA_009869805.1 Oncopodura yosiiana
ATATTTGCCATACACATTTATACATATACAAATAAAAATCATAGTGAAATAGTGTAATAAAATGAAGATGTATCTAATACAATTAATATATTGTATAGAAAATTGTTAGTTCTCATATATGATGAAAACAACTAGTGTGCCTACATTCACTTGTCATAGTTTATATAGTCTTTTATCTGACATATGTAATCAAAGAGAAACTTCTCACTTTTTGGAAAGAAACTTGGAAACATCAAGTTGTCAGTTAGATGTGGTCTAGTATATAGTGTAGTAAAGATAGTAGTGTGTTATGCATTTGCAAAACGATTATATACAGGCTAAAAGATTTTGTGCCAAAACCAAGCTGTCATTTTTTTGCTATGAAATCCAAAATGAGTGTACATTGAAACGCTCTTATGCTCTAATGGATCTATTATTACATTCAATGTGACCTCCTAGCTACTTTTCCCTTCATCTCTTTATTATTTCAAAAGATAAATGGCGAAAAAATTACATCCTCTTTGAAAAGCATTCTACATTACCTAACTAGCAGGAGATCCACTAATTTGATCATTTTCTCATTATACTCCAGTAACTTGTACATCATTATAAAAGCTTTTCAAGTAGTACTCTCATCTTCTTTTGATGTTTCTCTCCGTACAAATTACACTTCAATGAGCAAGTATAGACTTAAGAACTTTTCATTTGTATGTCCTTCTATTATTGAACTTATAAGCTAATAAAAAGGTTATTTGTCTCAAATCCTAAGAAAAGTCAGTGGACTGGGAAATTTACTCAAACAAATTTTCTTCTTTGACATCAAATGTCATATATTTAATTCAACTCCAACTTTTTTTCCTTCAAAGAGGATATTCACTCAAGTAGAAGGAGACGAAAAAGTGTATGAAATTGTATAACGCTTATATATAAAAAAAGTCATGTCTAAGGCCCAAAGCTACAATTCAATGCTATATAGTACTACTGTCAAAGACAATTTTTGTATAGTTTGTTAGAGCAAAAATGTCCTTTTCCAGAATACTAATAGTAAAAATTCTTTTTATCAGAGAAAGCAAACAGTCAGAATTCATGATTATGCCTTTTTATTCTCTATGTTGTATGTGCAAGTATTTTTTTTATATGGAATCTGCGCAAAATAAATTTTAAGGGAACTTTTGTTTTTCATTCATCCCAGAGCAAATAAGCAAAGCCAAAAAGAGACAATAGAAACTACAGTTGGAATGGATTATATGCTTTCTCTCTATGATTCTCTAGTTGTGTTGTCCGTAGGCAATATACTTTCTCTCTCTTCTTCCTAATCTCCAACTCGTTCTTTCATCTCTTGCTTTTCCCTTCATATGAAATGACATGAAACAATTGTAACAAACGCCCCCATATCATTTCTGCTGCTGATTACTTCAAAAACTTTGCTACATCATCCATGCTCTATATAGACATATCTTTGTATTTTGCACACTTTTGCAACGTTTTAGATCCTGTTTCTTCTCTTGGCAAAATTCTAGTTCTCACAGTTTGTAGTAGGTCCTTCATCGATCGATCAATTTTTCGTTTTCGCACGCGTACACCACCACCACCAAGTCTCTCTCTTTCTCTCTCTTTCCACTTTTTTGCACAATATAGCACTAGTACTACATAGTAGAAAAGCCTGTATAGTCTTCTGCACCTTTCAGCCGTCAAGTTTTGCAGGAGAGATTCATTAGAGAACATCACCTTACTTTACTTCTTCTTTTGGAAGAGAGAGAGAAGGAGTAGGAGGGAATTTCTAGCTCCACTACATTATATAAAAAGTTGGTGAAAGCACAGAATTATTATTTTATATCCTACAGTGTTGGTTGACAGATCTAATATATTTTCTACTATCTCTCTCTCTGTCTTTGCCCACATATACATTACACACATTTCACTAGACATAGAAAGAAAGTATAACTATACAACTTTGAAGATTCAACATAGCACTGACCTGGAAGGAGTCAAGACGAAGAGAGAGTAAAATCCCAGAGAAAAGAAGCAACGGGGTTTCATTCAGAAATTGCCTTTACAACACTCTTCTCTTGTCGTTCTCGTTTATTACCTTACTGAACATTTCTCTTATATAACCAGCATTATTATATTTCTTTATGCAAGTCTAAAACAATTGTTTGCACAGAGACATCATCTATTTTACTAGCTTACATAATCTTTATAATACAGTGTAATCCACCAACTAATCTCAAAAGTATACACTGCAACACAGAACATTACATAATATATAATAGTGACGAAGTAAATAGAGACTATTAAATTACTAATTAGTCTACCGGCATTATCAACAGGATTTGTTTGTGTGTCTAGAGTATAAATATTGTAATTGCCAAGATGAAAGAAAGTTTTGAGAAACATAGCTCAAAGGATCTTGTTGATGAGTCTTGTGGTCAACAGTGTATTTCTTGTATGTGTTGTCATCTGCCAGCATCAGGTTAGTTTTTTAGTAGCATAAAGTAAATGTAGAAAGAAGAAGATCTCATTGGTGCATTGTTTTTATATAGCTGGAGTAAAACTTGTGTCCATTGTTTCAATCGTAAGTTTTGTCTGAATTTAAAACAATATGAAGTAAAATTGTCTCACTTTTAAATAATTCTTAAATTATGTAGTTATTTGGATTACTATTATGCTGCTTGAGTGTATGGACTCTGATAGTCATCACAAGAAATGAAGACTTGGCACCAAAGAATCAAGTTTACTATGAAATTAGAACAAATATTTTGATTGAGAGCAACACAATCAGTGATGACTACACTTGGGAACCTGCACCTGTATCTAATTGGCAAAGAGAATTAATACCATTGAATAAACATTATGACTATTTTCTGGCATTGGGTTGTGTAGCTATTGCTGTTGGAGTCATTCGAACAATTTCATCTATCTTTTTACTCTGGAATAGTGTTGAGAAGCATAGTCGCTCTCCTGGCAAAATTTGGATTTTCTTGTCATTTGTTGGCACTACGAGTCTCGTCACTTATTTTATTGTCACATTGCAAATTACTGGATTTATAACTGACTTCCCTTGGGTATGATTCTAAAGATTTCTTTACGTCTTCTAATTTGTGTATGCAATATTTTAAGTAATTGTCTGATTTCATTTATTACAGAGTCCAGTTCAAGTTCACAATGACAAATACAGTTTCTACCTTTTACTCACAATCTTCCGTCTGGTTTGTTTTTCTGACATTTTTCTTACAATTTACTTTACACTCATCGTCCTTTGGTTTGTTAAAACTCGCTCATAAATCATACATCATGCTAAACACCATTTGCAAAGAAAAATCATAAATGGAGATTATTTATAAGTACAAGCAGTCCAAAGGTCACGAAAAAATTATCAACAAAACCAATTATGTAAATATTTAATTCCGGTTCCTAAAAATATCTTTAGTGTTAATAATTGTTTAGTTGTAATATACTTTGACTAAAAGTTGTCTTTTTTATGTTGTCAATCTAATAACACTACATTTAAGGTCTAAGGGTCTCGACCACTGCGCTGGAAGCAGGGTACTTTTAAACGAAGGTTAAATGATTTTTATTCATATTTAAAACAAAATATTAATTAAAACTCATTAAATTATACTCTATACACTAAGAAAATTCTACTATAAATGATACAATAAGACAAAACTATTAGATACATAAAATCACACAAACAGTTTCACAAAAATCTTCCAATTGAGATATTATTAGTTATTCTTATTACTATTAATATAAAAGTATAGGAAGTATACATAAAATATAAATGATTCAGCTCTTTATCAACCTGCCCCTTTCCTTCCCTTTCATGTTGTTGTGTAAATTACTATCATCATAAGATTATGTAGAGATAGAGACATCAAATCATAGATAACACATGGAAGAAAGCTATTTGAGTTTTGTGATATTCTGTAAAAAAATGATACCGTCATTATATATGTATACTATATTATTATGTATCTAGTACATAGTGTGAAATATGAAATGGAGTTATGTTGACACATCAAAAGTGAGCGTATTGTACTAATATGCACTAGATTTATTTCTATACATCAAGTAGAAGAACACACACAATACTTCTTTCTTTACTACTTTACGTCATTCTATGTAGTGTAGTGTGTCGACAAGATGATGTGATTGCTTTGGTGAAAACAAGGTGAAATCTGATGACATTTTGTGATAATGGGCTTCTCAACTTACTCTTCTATACAGATCTAAGAGATAGATTGTAGCAAAACTAACGGAAATGAGTTTTCTTAGATGCCTTCTTTTCATTGCTTTTCCCTTCTGTTAAAAGAGACTCTATTAATATGTTATATAACAACATTGCATGAAGCAGAAAGAAGAATCTTACCAAATTAGTTATTGTAAACTGAGCTAGTTGTTGTTTATATATATATATATATATACCTTATGAAGTTCCTATTATATAATGTTTGCTAAACACACATGCAATCTCATTTCGCAATAAATTCTTTTATGATTTGACTCTCTAGAGAGTGAGTGCATGTTGTTATTTCTCTCTGTTGGAATAATATGTCACAAACTTGACAGCATAGCAAATTATATAATAGAAAAGTGACTTTGTTTTGCTAGAATTATTTACAACAGAAAAACCAATTACAAAGTTTTCAATGCCATAAACAAGAAACTGTCTTGGAATAATGTGTTTTGTTGAACAAGGTCAATCTATCGACGAATGAAATAACAAGAATATAAATTATACAACAAAATGTAATTAATTACAGAAGCTGTACTATGTGAAATGAGCTTTGATTTCTTATATATATAATATGTGAAAATAAATATTTATAAAGAATATTATATGTATATAAATTTAAGAAGACATTTGAAATTGAAAAAATAGTGATGACGTATTGTAACAAAAAAGAAACTCAAAATTGAGTCAGTGAACTGAAAGTATATAATGTTGTTGTAAGCAAAAGCAAAAAAAAAGTAAAGTTAAGATGTCGGAAAATAAAACGAAAAACATTTATTTGTTCACTATGAATATACAATAGTGGAATTGAATTCACTATTTAACTTCATCAGACATCCATAAGAAAATAGCAAAATCATGTTTTCTTGCTAAGAGTGACTCTCTACCTTTTGTACTTGAGTCACTTGCTGGAAAAATCTATTTAGAGTGTGCAAAATGCATTGAGTTGGAAACTATATTATCTTTCCTTTTCAACTACTATACTGTGTAAAGTTACAACAAATCTGGTTTACACTGGAAATGACTACTTTCACTTAAATTTCATTTTACTTTCTCCAATCTATAAAATAGGTTTCATCTGTTTTATCAAGTTCTTACATGATGCACATATGGCAGCTAAAAACTATTTATCCTCTGTGTCAATAGTTTTAGGGCCATTTTAACCACTACAATTGATATTGATTCTACTATAGAATCTCTCTGGAGGACTTAGAACTGAGAGAGAATATACATAATAAAGTAATATTGCCTGAGAAAATGGAGCAAGCATAGGATTTCCTTGCCAAATAAAAGGCATGGTCTGGACTAAAGCCCAAAAGCAGTAGAGGAAGAAGATCGATCTTAGGAAAGCGACGTCATTCCACATAGACTTACATATATTACAGAGATCTTTTATATTTGTATGCAAGCAACCAACCTCAAGACTACTTCTGAATGGGAAAAACTGACTCATTGAAACAAGCTTTTTGGAAGATCATTCAACCAAACTTGTACATTTCCTTAGATGTCCTTATAAATTCAGAGTACCCACACACTTTTCACAGATCGTGTCCTCCTACATTTTACCTACGTACACAACATACGACATATGATTTATGCATATATCATTTACCATTCTGATAGCGAATGAAATCTTTAGCTATGGGTATTTTAATTACTAATTTACAGGGAATTATTAATGTATAAATATCAATGGATTCTGGAAAGAACGCAGTACATAGAAAAGGAAAGTTTTTACTTCTCTTATTTATGTAATTTATCATTCTAAGAAAGTGAATTGAATCTATAATATGTACGTATATAATTCATAGCAAAGTATACATACCTACTTAAACATTAATTACTAATTTACTAGAGATTCTAGAGAAAAAGAAAACTACCTAGATATTATGATTCTGTCATTAATAATTCTTACTGAGAAAGAGCTGAGAAAGCAGAAAAGGAAAGTATGCATTTCTCTTTTCTCTATGTATATATGTTTGGAGATCTCTATGAATTACAAAAGTAAGCTTAATAACTTTTTCTTTATAATACAACAATATATATATATATATAAATCCTAAAGTTTTTGCAAGTAATCAATATTTCCCGGTGACTTGACTTTATATGAGAACTGTATAAAAGAATGATGTATAGGATGATAAAATTTGGACGAAAAAGGTAAAAGTAGGATACGAAGAAGAAGAAGCTGTTGTATATTATATAGATGAGATATATATATATGTAATAGAATGTAAATTTTACTGTTAGCTCTAGGTATCTTATGTATGCCACAACTCTGAGAGAGTGAGTGAGTGAAAGAGATATTCATCCCAAGAGAAGGAGAAGATAACTATATTACACTCACCATCATCATGTTGGAAGAAGCTTTTTCCATAGTAGGTTTTCCTTTGCTGGCCTGGTACATATTGGCTTCTAACAAGGGAAAAGGACCTGTGCAAAAGAAAGAAAGAATTCCTTTTCTCTTTTAGTCTCAAGCACCTGAAATTCTGGGCAAAGTTTTTTTATCTTTTGCAAGAATCTCAAAGTTGGAATGTAGCTCAACAGTTTTAGCAACAACAACAAAAACAACTTGACGAAAAATATTACATGTATACGTTCATCACAGTGCTTACACCAGATCCATATAATTAACAACAAACTTTATTATTATAATGCTTTTGCGAATTTTACATTTCATGCATGTACAGCAAAACGTCCTGTAGCTATTACAAGTCTTTTTCTGTGTCACTATAAAAACAGGTTTTTACTACAACATGTATCTGTAATATGTAATGTTGGTGGTAATGTTCCATGTAGGAAACATTAAAGTGGGTAATGGGATTGCTTTCTTTTCGCTCTCTATACTATATCACATTATATGAAAGTAAAATAGCTTTGTTTAGAGAGAGAAAAGGTACATAAAGTTTTCTTTATTGCCGTAATCCAATTTCTAGGGAAATTTCAGTGAATTTCACTTCTTTCTCTCTTGCCATTATAAAAATAATGTGGATGTTCTAGAAGAACAAACTACATACATATATACATTCTATGTACGTATACTCTATTATTTGTAGAGGTATCTTAAAATTTATAGTACCAATATCATTATTGTCAGTCTAACTTTTGCTTCGCATGAACAACGAGTGAACAAGGTATACATATAGAAAACTGATCAGAGTAGAAAGAAGAGATTTTTGCAATATTTCTTACATATACATAAAATCTGAGAAAAATAAAGAAAAAAAAACATTTCCATGAAAAAAAAGAAAAACTTCTATCCAATCATGCTTTCTCTAGGTAAATGGATCAGCAAAAGTTTTCGATTTTAATTAAAGTCATTTGCAATGACAGCCACAAGGGAAACTTTTTACTTTGTTGATCTGAAATGTTTGTTTTAAAAAAAGCTTATTTAATATTGCAACATTCTTTGACGTGATGAGGAAAACACGTAGAAAAATTAGAAATGTAAAAGTAGAGAAAAGAAAAAAAGTCGTAGTAAGTAACTTTAAGACAACTAAACTTTGGTCTGCAACTTAAATTAAACTTGAGCAAACATTTATTTATAGTTGTTGAAAAGTAAGGAAAGAGATGAGTCACATAGTCGAGTGAAAGCAGATGGAAAGAGAAAGAAGAAGGAGAAAAGCTCTTGAAAGAAAAGACAAATGTAATAATTCCTAGTATTAACTTTTCTCTAACAAAAGTATAATATGAGAACATGAGCATTTCACCTTGAAGCTTTATCTTTGCTAACATGCAACACTACTATAGTCTAAAGTAGTCGATGGGAAAGTGAAAGCACAGAATTAAAATTTAATTTGCTCAAGATATATAGTAATGTAACAGAATGCAAAATTAGTATAAGTGTAGACAAGATGTAGAAAGAGTTCTAAAAGTCTGAAATAAAAGATCAAAAGTGATCATAGTAAAGAAATGAATAAATAAGGTTTTGCAAGAGACTTTAACCTGTCTGGATTTACTTTAGTACAAAGATTAAATTATAATGTCAAAATTAATCTCAAAGTCCTTTGACACAGCAAAGGAAATTTAATTTGTCTCAAGGGCAAAAATTATTAGCAAGTAAATAGAAGTTATTATCTTAAACGAAACTTCTTCAATGTATATTTTCAAGAGTAATTATCCTAATGGGTCTCATTAAGAAGAAAAATTGTAACTGCTATATATAATTTCAATACGGTACTGTAAATATTGCTGCGTACATAATTAAAGTAAATTTCCTGATACAACTAGCTATTACTACTTATCGTTCATTAAAACTTCCACGAATTGATAGTAAAGGAAGCCTGTATACATATATTACTCAGAATTACATATTTAGATAAAGCGACAATGACAAGTACTAGAGAAAAACTGGCTGATAAGATAAAAAACATTTCTCACTAAACTATATTTGTTACAGGACATGACTCACAACCACATAATTTAATAATAATAGAAGTGAATAAATTTTATAGGTCTTTCTTTAGTATAGTAATTAAAAGTTTTATTGATCATTTTTATTACAATAGTAATTTCAAATTGACTTGTAAAGTTATATATATATGTATTGATTCGTCATATTATATAAAGCTATAAAATCTAGTTCCACGTGTTGTATATTCATGTTCAATATCGTCAAATAAGTATAATAACTTGAGCCAAAATTTACTTATGCATATTTTATAAAATAAAATGGCTAAACCACATATGTACATAAGACGACATTATTATATATTGAAATTGAGTGTACATTTATCAGTCTAACTAAATTCATACAGTATTGAGCACACACATTTCTATTCCTTCATTATATATTGAATTGAAGTGAGCGACAGTAGTTGTTCTATATACATATAATATTTTTACTGCTCAATTCCTTTAGTAAAGTGGCTTCGTCAAACTCAACTAGTAAAAGTTTACCATATTACCACAAAATAAATAATCTATTTCTAGGAGTTTTATGCTTACGTGTTCTACAAACTTTTGTCACGCTATAGACGTAGTAGTGTTGTTGGAAAAATAATTCCATCTGGAATATCCGTTAGTTCACCTTTAGTAAAATTTCAAGGTGCAATTCGTTGGAATTGAAAAGTTGAAGATAAAAATAAGAAAAATGGAAGCATTTGTATTACTACCATTTGAAGTTGTACCACTAAGAAATTTTGTTCAATTTGACATAGAAGAATCAGCATCACCAACGACTAATAATATTTCAATAAAATGTGAACGTGAATGTTGTAAAAGACAAGAGCTTCAACAAGATACTCCAGAAGATTTGTCAATTTCAAATGAGATTAATAAACAACAAACAAAGCATGAAACCAACAGCAAACCTTCTCAAAAAGATGATGACTTTTACCCATTTAGTCGTGGTCATAAAGATTATTTATCTCTATCTGATTTTACAGGTATGATTGGAAGTCATATAGGAAATGTAATGACTGATAAATATAAAGAATATTATCGTCATTATTATGAACAAAAACATCGTGGAAAAACAAATACCAATAATACTAATAATCAAAATCCTGTCATTAGAAAAGTTGAAATAGGAGAAAGATCTGAAAATAATAGACCAACATCAACAGAACAATTAAACAAAGAACGTGATGAGGAACAGAAACCATCAACAAAATTTTGGCAAGGATGGTGGCAACATGCTAGTACTTCAGGAAATAATCAAGATTATGAGAAATATATGAGAAATTATTTAGAAGCCATGAAAAGAAATTTGGCACTTCGTCGCTCATCTCCTGCTACTGCAACTACTCCACAAGCTCAACAATACAACAATAATAATAATAATAGCAACAATGCCAATAGTACAAACACCTCGAATATCACTAAAATTTCGACATCAAATAATATCAATAATGGATCTACTATTAATTGTAACAATAAGAGACCTTGGACAAATGCTCAAACAATTCAGTCCAATAATAATAATAATGAGAAAAATATGGCTCAAGCTAAAAAAGCAAAAGTTGATGAGTACTACAATAATATTCATCGTCCTTGGAGTGGTCAATTTCGTGATTTATGGAATAATAATAATAATAATCAAAGCAATGACAATACTAATCATCATAATCAGAATTATTATGCAAAAAATCAATCAAACAATTTGTCATCATCGTCACCATACACTCATAATTTGTCACATGAAAATAAGTCAGTAGTAAAAACAAATAATAATTGTAATATTAGTATGACTAGCACGACCAGAAATGAAACAATGCCGACAACAATGACTAATATTATTAGAAGACCATCATCGGTTCAATCTCACTCTACTGCACCAGTGATCAGCTACAATAGGGTAGCTGATACTGAATTTTGGAATCAACAAGCTGTATATCGACAACAAAATCATCTTTATAATCATCATCGTCCATCTTCTATGTCATCTTTGTATCAACAACAGAAATGATATAATAAACTTTTTCTTTGTTGTAACAAAAATTCATAGCTTTTTTCTTTGTTTACTTCATCATGTTTTTCTATAGTTCATTGACCTATATGGCTAAGACGGATATCACAACTCAACTTTACTCTTTCTTTCTTTGTCTTGGATCTCCTTTGTTAGAAAAAGTTATTGTCTTTTTACAAGACAGACAGCCTAAGCAGTATTAATGTTTGACTGTTCTGGTTAGTGGACGCATCACTTCTAATATTGTGAACAAAGTGTAAAGTTTTTTGGATTTGGAAAGTTTAGAGTGAAATTTCAATCAAGGAAATTCAACATGTCTGGTAAGATTTTATTTGAATATTTCATTAATTACCTATTATCCAGTAACTGGTAATCTTTTTAATTGCTTGTTTCATTAGGCCCAAGTACTTCTAGTCCAAGATCTAGAAGAAGTAAGCCAAATGGAAACTCGGTCCGTTTAGATAATGAGAATCTCCGAAAACTTCACTGTCTAGCGGAATGCAGAGAGTATGTTAAATTAACCAATTATTATTACATTTTCTGTATAATGAATAAGTATAATATATTCCTTTTTGTTTTCTACAGAAAGGGTGAATTAGTGGATACGTCATTAATAGGAGGAGTAGATTCAATAGAAACAAAGGAAGCTCACTCTACAGTATTGAGACTACATTCCAGCCTTTTAAATAAGTTATTGCAACCTCCTGCAGATCGTCATCAAAGACCAAAACCAGCTTTTTTCAAGTGCAAAATAGATAATGTGTCTGGAATTGCCCTGGACGTAATAATTCAGTATGTATAAATTATTTTAAGTAAAATTATGATATCCAATATAATGAATGATGATAAAATAACGTTATTGTATAATTCTTTGTTAATGTAGTGGCATGTATTATGGAGATCTACCAATAGATACAAATAATGTTGAATCTGTTTTGATAGCAGCCAAGCAGTTAGAAACAAATTATGTAATTGGTCCTGCACTCAACTTTTTGGTGACACACAAGTTGAGCACAAATACCTATATTGATCTACTAAAATTTGCTCATAATAATGGATTAATGGATATGCTTAAAATGCATTTGAACAACTTTGCTTCTCGATTTCTTTCATCTGAGGATTTTTTAAAACATAGCTATGAAGATGTGAGTATACTTAAAAAAGTACTTAAAACTTGATTACACAGTTTAAGTTATTTTATTTAAATATGGTATAATAAGTATATATGTAAAATTATTGTATATCATATAGGTAAAGCAATTTTTTAAATATGATAATCCAACTTGCAAGAAAGAAAGAAATCAAGAATTCTTTCCTTATGTACTAAAATGGGTAAAATATGATATACAACAGCGAAAGAAAAATTTGAGTGATTTGTTAAAAGATATTGATGTTGGTAATTTGGATTCTGATGGGGACGTACGACAATTGGTGAGAGAAAATAGTGAACTGTTTGAAATCAATACTGAACCATATAATATAATTCAACCCCTTGTTTGGAAATATTACAAAACTGCAACACCAAGTGATATGGGTCCTCCTAATCTACAACCATTTCATGTAGGAAAAAAATCTCTACAACAATCTCATGACGTAAAGAAACAACCAAAACGAGGAAGACCATCAAAGTCTAATAATTCTGATGAACCATCACCATCGACAAGTGATTCTACAACAAACCAAGCACTAAGAGGTTGTTACGACAGAACTCATCGTATTAATTCCCCAGTACGTTATCAACCTGCTAACAAAAAGAGAGCATCATCTTCAACAGAATCTACTCCTTCGAGTTCAACTTCAACAGAAAACAGTCCTAGAATTATAGTACAAACTGATACATATTCATTTTCTCTACCAAGAAGTGGACAAACTACTGGACCACCTACTTTAGTTCGTATCACTCCTCCACCAAATAAGAGACCATGTCAGCAGATTATTATTCCAAAAATTGATATTGATGCTCAAATGGGTGAATTTTAATTAATGCAAAAAATGATGTTTTAAGTTTGTTATTATAT
Organism: Oncopodura yosiiana; assembly: GCA_009869805.1. Classification (NCBI taxonomy): domain Eukaryota; kingdom Metazoa; phylum Arthropoda; class Collembola; order Entomobryomorpha; family Oncopoduridae; genus Oncopodura; species Oncopodura yosiiana. The sequence goes on from VCNE01012224.1 coordinate 12,644, forward strand.
TTATATAATGTAGTTGTGGTGAGTTTTTATTAATTTATAGAGATCTACATAATAATTTTCTAATATTGTATATGTATTACAAGTTGTAACTATATATCTAATACTTAATTCAGGGAGAATGTTAATTTGTTTATTTATTAAGGAATATATAATAGTGTAATTATGAAAAAAGATACAATAAAGTTGAATAAAAAAATGAAAAAATACAAAAAAAAGATAACAATAATAAATACCTTTTGTTCTTCTCCTTATTATTAACCCATAGTCAACTTATTAGCAAAGTGCATTTGTAAACCATTATAATCATAATTGTTCATAGGATTTTGTTGTCTTTGTTGTTGATGATAAAGATGAGTCTTGTAATCCTGTAGCATCTGCATATATCTTGAATTTGAAAAAATAATTGGTTTATATGTTGCTTTTTCTTCAACCAATTCAGTAGCCTTTTCTTCTTCTTCATCATTATTATTCATCATATTAGTAGTTTCTACTTCATTAGTATTAATGTCTTGTGTAGTAGTAGTTTTTTGATGGCGTCGATGTGGTGGTTGATAAACTGGTTGATGATATTTTTTAGACTGGACAACATTTTTCATATGATTTGATGGTGATGGTTTTTGTTGTTTTGGATGATGTGTTTGCATCTCATTTTCATCATGCTGATTTCTCTGCTCTTCTTCAATAGTAAATGGTTCATAAAAATATGCTGGTAGTTTTGGCATTAGTATTTCACAATTTTTTGGACTTTCATCAACTTCATCAAAATTTTCTTCATCACTATCTTCTACTACAGCAGCATTACTACGAGACTTTTTAATATTGGCAAGAAATTCATCTAAATCTGGTGCATTAGGACGATTAATAAAAATCCATTCTCTTCGTGGCTTTCTCTTTGGTACAAGGCTAGCAAATGGTTCTTGAGCTAAAATGTCAGCTCCTCTTTTATTGAGTTCTTCTAATAATTCTTCAGGTGTTTTGTGTTTTGGACGAGGTGGCCTAGTTGTGAAATTAAAAGTCTTTTGATGATGATTGTTAGTTATGCTAGTATCATTACTAGTTGTTCCTTTTTCTCGTACTCCTTGTAGCAATTCATTACGAGCTTTGTTGGCATCATAAAATGATGAAGATGATATTGTATTATTATTACGTCTTAATGAACGTGGATTACAAATTGAAAATCCTGCTGGTAACTTATTGGATGGAAATGATGAAAAAGATGAACTCGAAGTTGTAGTAGTTGGTGCAGTCTTTTCTTCTGGTGTTGTTCCTTCCAATTTGGCCAAATGATTTTGCAGTGCTGATTTGAAGTCAATTTTTCCTTTTTTATTTTGGCTTCCATCTTCATTCATTGTAATCTGAAATAGAACATGGACGTACGAAGATTAGTTAATGATCACGAACGAAACAAAATGACAAAGGTGAAAGTTCTTTGTTCTTACCAACAAATTGCAGTAGCGGATACGGCGTTTTTCACTGTTTTGTTTGGTCAACAAAGAAAATATCTTTTATTAAAAAACAGTATGTAACTAACTACAAACTAAAAGTTACTCTGATAAATGTTTTATAAAAAATGTAACTAAAAACTATTCTAATTAAAATATTTCCTGGAGAAAGAAAGCCACAGAAAATTAAACATGTGATTGCAAAGTCTTTAGAAAAAGTGAAATCATTTCAGCCGCCACAATAAAATGGCCGCTATTTAGTTTGGTTTTACAACAATGAAATTCCTTTGTTCACTTTATTTTCCGATTAAATACATAAGAATTATTTTAAATTATGTAATACAATATCCTCCATCAAGTGCAATATTTTCTCCAGTTAATGTAGTTGTCAAATCAGATGCCAAAAATAAAATTGTATTACAAACATCATCCATTGGAATAAATGGTTTTCCTAAATAAATAAATGTGAGACAACATTGAAAATACTTTATTTATATTGACTCTCTCACCTAATGGCATTCGAGCTTTAGTTTTTTCAACAAATGCATTATAATCTTCTCTTCCTTGTCCTCCTTCTTTAAAAGTATTAGCCCATAATGTTGTCCAAACAGGACCTAAATTAATTGAGTTGACTCTAATATTATGCTGACCTAATTCTAAGGCCATACTTCTTGTGAGAGAGTCAACTGCTGCTTTAGATGCTGAGTAAATTGCACAGTCTGGAAATGCTTTTCTAGCCATCTAAATAAATGATATAATCGAATTGCTTTAGTAGTTGATAAATTAATTTAATAAAAATTTTTGGAACTTACTCTAGATGAGATATTAACAATTGTGCCACCACTTTTATTCTCAATCATATTTTTAGCTGCTGTTTGACTAACCGCTACAATAGATCCAAGATTGGAATTGATTATACTGTTAAGAATTCATATCCAAGTTTTAGATGCATTCACGAGTTATAAATATCAATGCTCACCTGTCAAAAATAGGTTTAGTAATTTCAAGGAAGGCTTCTTCATCACCAACTCCTGCACAATTAATTACTACAGTACATAAACCTAATTGATGGACAGCTTCTTTTGTTGCATCCCATTTTGTTAAATCAACAACAACTGGATGAACATTTGAACATTCTTCTTGCAGTGATTTGAGAGCAATTTCATTTCTTCCAAAAGCATAAACCACTGCACCATATTCATGCAATTTGACAGCAACAGCTCTTCCAATTCCTAATTAGAGAAACAACATATTTATTTACTTTTGCCAAATATAAATTATAGTAGAGTCAAAATATTATTAACCTTGTGAAGCTCCTGTAACAATCACTTTTTTACCAATAAATTGTTCTGCAAAAGACATGATCTCTACTGCTGCTCAGTTTAATTAAATGTATACCGCTAATTATTTATATACCCAACTCAAAGAATATTTATTAGTATGATGAAATTCTCTGTTACAATTTGATGATAAAGTCGTGTTCAATTTATCTGTCACGATTAAATGATTGTGAAGTTGAACAGATGAACCTTTCTGAGATAGTAATAGCTATAGAGAATAGATATGAGTTTATTTATTTTTCCATCATTATTATCATCATAGTAATTTCAATTTTTAGAGTTTTATTTATGAAGCTGCAACAAAACCACCATCAACTAATATACTTTCTCCAGTAGTAAATTCAGCCAAATCACTCATCATGAACAAAATAGATTTAACTACATGATCAACTCCAGGTAATTTTCCCAATGGTGTTTGATCAATTAATGGTTTCATTAAAGCTTCATTGGGGTATGCACTTTTTCCCATGTCTGTAAGGACACAAGTTGGTGATACACTAAAACAGAGAATAGATAAAAAGAATTTTTCAATAAGATTTCTTATTCATAAGAGTGATTATTTGTATATTTTACTTACGAATTAACTCGAATTCCAAACTCTCCAAGTTCTCCAGCCATTGCTTTTGTAATCATATGAAGAGCTGCTTTACTAGCATTATAAACCATAAATCCAGGACCCGGTCTAAAGCTAGAAATTGAAGCTAGGTTGACAATAGAGCAACCTTTTTTGCCAGATTCTTTCATTTTTCTTGATACAATTCGGCTAACATTTATAACAGCTTTTACATTGACATCAAATAAACTGGAATATAGTAAACATTAAAAAATTAGAGACACTTCTTTTTCATTTATTATCTCATAATTTAAGCTCTTACTTGTTACATGTTTCTTCTGTTGTATCAAAGAAATTTTCACGAGCAGCCAAACCAGCATTATTGACCTTGATTAAATAAGATAGAGAGAAGAAATCTCATAAAATTATTCATTCACCATATTTCACTGTGAATAAATGATATTTACCAAATGATCAACTGGCTCTATCTGCTCTACAACTTTTACAGTTTCATTCCAGTTGGAAAGATCAACAGTAATTGGAATAATAGTTGGACACTCTTGCTTCAATGAGACTAAATTTGACTCATTCTTGGACAGAGCATAAACAATGGCTCCTTGTTGATACAAAACCTTTGTCAATTCTCTTCCAAAGCCTCTTCCTGTTTGTGAATAAAATATCATCATTAGTTTTCTTTATGTAATGCCGACAAATAAGAGATTCTCAAAAAAGTACCTGCTCCAGTGACAATTATTTTCTTGTCTTTAAATGAAATTTGAATGGATGATGCCATTATTTATTTATTTCAGAAATTATAATGATTATTTCACTGAAATAGTACTGATACAACTGCTGATACTCAGCTGAATATCTACTCTTATTTAGAAATTAGAATGAAGTCCAAGGTCATCCAGTCCTAGTCTATTTATATTATTATGTAACTTACACAAAGTAATATAGTACGAGTTATACGAGTAGAAGAATGTTTGTGGCCATTAGAATATATTTACATTTAGTGTGTTTAGTTGCATGTATTAGGAACATTATAGGAACAGTTTTCATGACCTTGCATGCATACTGGATTCTACACTCTCTGGAATTAAGTTGAACTATTCACTATATAAGTTATTGAAGTAGGAAGCTAAAGAAATTAAATATAGACTAACATAAAACTTATATTATAAATTGCAATTGTACTTACTCGAACCTAATACATTGATTTGCTCTCTAATTTCTTGCAAATTACGTATGTACTTCATTATAATTGTACAGTTGTACCACACACAGAACATGAGATTTCCTTTAGTTCAATTAAAACTTGTATAAACTGTAAACGGAACTTTTCCTCCTTTAATTAAACAAGCAACCATAAAAACTAATTAAATATGATTAATTTTTATAACGCGTCACATCTGCCATCAATTTTTATACAACTACATTACAAAAAAGCAACTGAGCACTTTAAGAATCCATTTTTTGAAAGTGAATTTCAACTCCTATGCTTTATGGCTCAAGTTCAACTTTTATGTGCCAATGACATTAAAACAAACCGTTTAACAACAGAGCAGTTTTGATTAATCTACAAGTGAGAAAGATTCCATTTGGTTATAAAACGAAAGTATAAAGATTTATATCAATGATTTTCTCCATTGTCTATACATTATTGTGCATGTGCAACATTTTTAGTTTACAAAATCTTCTTTGCTATCATGATTTATTATACTTCTCATATTTCACAAAGTCATGAACTTGGTTAAACTCTTAGACTAATTAGCTAACTTTGCAAAACTAAAAAAAAATATTAAATATTGATTTTCTTAATTTTCCATGTAATACCAATAGAAGTAAGAAAAAGCGAAACAATACTAATAAATCTGTTTCTTGTAAGCAATAAAAAAGCAAACTTTGTGTAAATCTCTGTTAATTCGTCTTGATTTATTATTACCAAAGTTAGACATCTTACCACTGCTTACATCAAAAGAAAGTGAAATATTCCCAAAATCTAAAGTATTTAATCGATTATCTTTATGAAAATACATAAGTTTTCATTCGTCTCTCTCTTTTTTTACAAATCTAACATGACATAACATGAGTCTATTATTATACCTAGATAGATATAGTACAAGATGATGAAAAATAAATAAATAACTTACAGTAAGAATTTTCTCATTTTTATTCGTCTCTCTCTCTCTCTCTTATCATAATGAGGTATCAAGACACGTTGTTTGTATAGCTTCTTTTTGATCAAAAACTTGATAATTCTTATTACCACTTACACATCATATGTACGATATGAAATCGCAATGATCATTTTAGCCTTATTTTTATTTATGTGTAACATGTAATATATACAGCAATCTTATGTATGCTCACCCATTGCAAATTTTTCTTTTTTTCTATTTAATCAGTTGCAGTAATCATGAATAATGGATTTATTGTTTGGTTGAGTGACTCAAAATACTATTTAGTACTTGACACAACATAGCAATGTACTTTAGTCTCAAGTCTGTAGTATTATGTTATGTCAAGTCAGTAAAGAGACTACTACTGATAGATTAAAATGCATATATAGATATAGTACAGGTCAAAACGTAGATTTTCATCTGTTTTCTGCACTTTATGGTCTACTTCTCTTAATTGTTTTGATTACTTACTTCTTCTATTACTATTTACTTTTTTACTACTAAAATATCTTACAATTTTCGGCTTACTATATACAGTTGAGGTACTTACAAAGTTATACGAGCTCGTCAAAGTATTAAATTTCATTTAGAATTATTTACAAAATTTTTTCTGTTTCAAACGAAAGTAAAATTAGTCTCAATAGTGCTGATTACACAAGAAAATGACAATGAAATTTTATATCTTTCTAATGCAGTTTTTACACTTCGTAATGCAAATTGCATCTTATTAATGATAACGAATAACGATAGTGTTTAAGTTTAGAAATATACGTCATAAATTTTGATACAATTGCAAACTACATACTCCCACCAGCGAGTATAACTATTAAAGTACCTCTGTAATTATTAAAACAAATATTTACTAAGTTGAAATTATACATGTAAGGTTAAAAACGTAGAAAAATGATAGAAAAGTTGAAGGTAGAATTGACTAATTATCAAGTTATATATATACGTATATGTTTGCATTAGTCAATCATTATCTACCTCAAACTCGAATATCAAGAAAGGGATTAAAATTGTATATTAAAACAAAATATGAAATGAAAAAAGAGAGATTCGTGTATGTACATACACTACACAACATGTATGAGAAACTGATGCCAAAAGTTTACAGTTAAGGAAAGTAGAGATACTCAACAGTAGCCAAAATGCTTCCCCCAAGTGAAGACGATGCTCAAAGTTGTGTCGCTACAGAAGTGAGTTCAACTATTGTTAACAACAATAGTAAACCATTATTATTATCCAGTGAATTTGAGATTAGTACCATTCCAGAAGAATCATCTTCAGATGCAGAGTCCTCATCAGCATCAACAATTGGTTCACCACCAATTCAAATTCCTAAAACTCCACCAGATTTACTTAAAGCAGCTAATTTAGAAGTGATTAAAGTTGATGATGAACATTCAATAGTTCGTGCTAGTTTTGTTGATTTTAACCCAGACGCAACAGATGACAACAACAACAATAATAACCATAAAGAGAAACAACAAGAAAACAATACACAAAATACTTTAAGAAGTAGACATAATAGTAGCACAAGTGGAAATAGTTCAGGAATTATTGAAGAAGACGAAGATGAAGAGCAATGCTATAGTCTAACATTGAACCCTGATTTGAGTAAAATACGAGCTGAGCAAATTAAATCTTGGCTTGCATTTGAAGCATTGAATAATGTAGAATTTGAGTTGGATAACACAACAGAATTATTAAAAAGTATTGAGCCCGATAGTCTGAATGTGATTGATACTTCTGGACCTGGAGACAAAGAGAAACAATTGGATTTATTTTTACAGGAAAGTGGCTCTATTCCTACACCACAAGGGAGACAACGACGAGTTCGTTTCTTGACTGATAACGAAGGCAATTTACTTATATCTGTCTTCCTGACAAAGTTAGTTAATTTATTTTTTATTTGTATTACTTTTCTTACTGCTGGTTATGTAGACTTTAGTAGACGCACTAATACTAATAATAAAGCACTGACTAATACTAATTTAACTGATAATCATAATAATAGTGAGCCTTCCAGTCAAAATCGTTCTGAGGTAAATACGCCATCAGCTGAACCTCAACAAAAAATGGACAACAATGACGATAACGAGACGACTACAGCTTTAGACAATGACAATAATAATAGTAACAACATGGACAATACTAATGACGTTTCTTCTACTACTAATAATAATGGTGCTAGTAATGCTAGTACAACTAGCTCTGAAGAAATTGACATTGTTAAACTAAAAGAAAAATTGGCTGAGCTTGAAATCCCTTATACGACAACTGATGATGATGAAGGTCTTTCAAATAGAGTTGACACTGACTTTTCTGAAGTTGAAGATACTGACAATAATAATAACAATAGTAATAAAGTAGAAATAATTGAAGTAATTAAAAAGAATCATGAAGATAATACTGAGGCTACTAATGGGATACAATTAGATAAAGATTTTAAAGTAGAATTCCAATTAAATCAACCATTACATCCAATCCCAGAATCAGATGATGGTGATGCAGATGGTGAAAGTACTCTTGTAGACTCTGAAGAATCAAGATCAATGGTATCTTCAAATAATTCAATGATTGAAATCTCTGAAGAGAAATTAAAACGACGATTGAAACTTTACCATGAAGCTAATCATGCAAATCATAGTATTGTGTCAAATATCGATGACTCAACTGCTTGTTCATCCATTTTGTCTATTTCTGATGAAATTGCTCAAATTATGGATAAAAGTTTACCTCCTTTGCCAATTGATGCTACTTGTACACCTACGCCAATTACTGAAAATGATGATGAGACCAATGAGATTTTAATGAATATTCTAAATGGAAAAACTAAAGAGAAAATTGAAGAGCCTAGTGAGCCACCAAAATTTAATCCAATTATTACAAACACGACCTCAAAAGATATGCAACTTAATAATAATAATAATAATGATAGTGACAATGGTACACAACAACCAATGAGTATGGAAGAACATATTGCTTCTGTAGCTTTGCAAATTGCTAAATGGGAAAATCTATCTAAAAAACGTAACATTGTTGCAGCAGCAGTTGCCAATATTGAGAATAACAACAATAATAATCATTGTAAATCACCTACAATTTCTGTTTCAGCAGTAGCTTCTAATATTTGTAGTTCACCATCATCATCATCTTCTTCTTCTACTACTACGTCCAATAATAATAATAATTCTTCTAATACTCCAAAAGTCATTGGAAAATTGAATACATCAGCATGGAGTAAATTTGCTTCAATTTCACCATCAAATGAAGTTGCCAGCAAAAATAATAATTCCTCTTGTACTACTAGTAAAAGTAGTAATGGCATGGTTAGTAGAACAGTGCAAGATATCTTCAGTTCCAATTTATTAAATAATTGTAACAATTCTGAAGATGTCATTTATGCTCAACCAACTCTGACTGGATTATCAAGTAAAAGTCATTCTGTAGCGACATCAGCTCTTTTAAAAGCTCAACCAAGACCACAATCTAAAAATGAATTATTCCAATGGCTCAAAGAAGAGATTCCTCGCTCTGGAATCTTAATAGAAAATCTTATTTGTACTAATGAAGACAACAATTCTATTATTAATGAAACTCCTCCTGTTGTAGATTGGTTTTTTGGTAAGTATATATATAAAATCTTTAAACTTGTGTATGTGCACTATATACTAAATTAATTGAAGAGCAATAAAGGAAAAGTTGCATGTTGTTGAGCTCTCCTAATTGCTCATGTTGATTAGGCTTAATCAATTTGACTCAATATATATATATATATATCTGATAATAATGACTATATACTAGGTCTGATTACACGTCAAGAGGCAGAGCATTTTCTTAATGATCAACCAAATGGAACTTTTCTAATTCGTATATCAACTCGAGTCTTTGGCTATACGCTTTCTTATTCTTACGGACCACAAGTAAGTAAAGTAGTCTAATATCTACTTCAACTAATTATTATTAATAATAATATTATATATATACTCAATTGCCAAAAATTCTTTTTTCTTTATAGGCAGAGAATAAAACAAAACATTTTCTTATTTCTGCTCTACAACCTTCACAATTCCAGTACAATAATAGTAAAAATTCTAATGGACAACAACAACAAGGAAAATATACATTTATAGGAAGTAACATGGCTACTCCTTATTCAACTTTAGAAGGACTAATTAGACATCATTCTCATGCTCCAATTACTAGATCTGGGGGTGAAATACTTTTAAAATCTTGTCCTGGTGGTCCAATTCTAAAGTCATTGGAATCAATTATTAATAGTTGTGTCTAAAAAAATGAAATTATAACGACTGATTTGATTATCTTAAAAGGCTTTAAAAGTACTGTATACAACAAATTACTAATTATAATAATTTTTTTTATGTAGTACATATTACATTTTTGTAATGTTAGTGTGCAATCTGGTCAATATAATAATAAAACTGTAAATACGTCTGAATTTTTTAGGATTTATTTTAATAACATTCCAGCATCTAATACAATATTGCTACCAATCATTGATGGTGCAGAGTTTGATAAAACAAATAAAATTGTATTGACAACTTCATCCATTTCAATAAATCCTCCTGTAATTGTTTTCTCTTTGAGAAAATTTAAAACGCCTTCTCTTCCACTTTTTGAGTTTCCAATTACCATATCGGTTTCAATGCTTCCAGGAGAGATCTATTAAAATGTTAATCAACTATATAAGCTGTGGAAGCTGTATAGATAATAATTATATAATGCTACTTACAGTATTGACTCGGATTTTATGTGGGCCAAGCTCATTAGCCATAATTTGGCTCATAATATTAATTGCTGCTTTGCTTCCAGCATAGGCTGTAATATATGGCATTGCTCTTACACCAGCCTATTAAATTTTTTAAAGATACACATTAAAGTAAAGATATAAATAAACATATAACAAAATCTTACAACAGAACCAATATTGACAATTGAACCACCCTTTCCTGCTGAAATCATACCACGAGCAACAATTTGTGTTACATTAACGACACCTTTGACATTTATATTCATCATTCTAAAACGATAGAAGGAACATACAGATTTGTAAATATCAAATGGATTAATTATACAAATTCTTACTGGTCTATATCACTTTCTGTTGTATCCATAAACATTTTCATTTGGCTAACTCCAGCATTGTTAACGAGACAATCTAATGGTTCTAAATCAGATAAAGCCTTTTCTGTAGCTTTCCAATCAGCCAAGTCTACAGCAATTGTTTTAATATTTGGACATTGAGTTTTCAATGCAGCCAAGTTTTCAGGATTTCTTCCAAGAGCATAAACTATGGCCCCATACTCATGTAATTTGATTACTACTGATTTTCCAATTCCCCGAGCTCCACCAGTGACTAACACACGTTTTCCTTTGAACAAATTTTCGAGAGACATTTTCTGCCAAGTAATGCTTTCAATTTCAAACTAAATTTAGCTGTGAATTTTGTATTGTCATTGAGAGATAATTTATATTATTTTAAGCGACCTTGAATACTGAGATTATTCAGTTGGTTTTTATTTATTTTCTACTTATGCACACAATGATAAATGATTATATTATATAATGTCCTCTCGTAATCTTGTAATAACTTTTTATGAGTATATATAGTCTAGATAACTTTATTTAGTTTCTGATTTCTTTTTGTTAAATTGTAAATATATAATATGATAAGTCAGAAGTTGTAATACTTATTAAATCAAAGTTGAATTCAGTAAATGATTTAAAGAGATTGTAAATGCACTTAAATTAAATATAATAACAGATCTATTTTGAACTAGGGTCTTTATCATCTTTAGTTTCCATCACCAAATCTTTTAAGCGTAAGTACTCTGAATTCATTTTCTCCCAAGTACTATCAGTCAGTTTAGTAATATCTTTAGAAGTAGGATCTTTCATATGACTTGTTTCTATTGGGTCCAATACAGAAATGAGCATTTTTCCTATTGCATAAATTAGAAAGTATTTTTTACCTAGATATTTTCACAACTAACTATTGTCTTTACTTACCACATTTGAAAGTTCTTTTTTCTTCATTTACCATTGAATAAGGAGAAATGACAATTGGGAGCACAGCAATTTTATTTTGAGTTGCAAAGTGGAACGCTCCTATATAAATATACATAAGTAAAACGAAATCGATTTTCCTTTTATTATCTCTCATAAAATTTTAAATATATTCATACCTTTTTTAAATGGAAGGAGTTGTTGTTTCTTTCCTCTTGTGCCTTCTGGAAATATCCACATTTTAATCTATAGAGACAGACAGAAACAAAAGTTAGTCAATAATATCGACGTAAATATATTCTCAACTTCCCCATAAAATAGAATCTGATAACTTACCTTTTGGTTGACAATTGATGATGAACTCTTATTGAAAACTTCTTTACATTGAGCAGAGTTCTTACGATTGATGAACAGCATTCCACTAAGCCATAAAGAAGTTCCAAAAGGCCACCATAATAGTAATTCTTTCTTTCCAACTGGTGTACATTTCTAGAAATAATTATAAAAGTAATTGATAGTTAACTTGATGATTATTGAGAAATATCAGCAGTGCTGATTCAGCACTCACTTTCAAATAAGGAAACACCATCGTCATTCCAAGAATATCTAATGAGCTTTGATGATTGCATACTACGACATATGGCACATCTTTTTCCATTGCGTCAATATTCTTTGGTAAAACTTGCCATTTTATTCCAATGACATTTGAGATAGCTTTCATGGTTGAGACTCCAGCTCTAAGATAATCAGCAATGGTTATAGTAAGTTATGTCAATCACAAGAATTATATACTTTGGGAAACTTACAAGAAATTCTGAACATTCTTTGGCCTAATATAAGAAAAGAAGAGCGTTAAGACGTAAAGTTTCATAAAATTTCGTAAAGTAATTATAAGTTACCTTATAATTCCCAATGGTAAAAGTTTGAGTGCCATGTACATGACAGAGATGTAATAGAGAATAAATTTCGTGTAGAACTTGATACTTTCATAATGCTGGATAAAACTCAAAACCAGAAATGTGAGAATAATTATAAACACAAATGCACTTAATTTTGATGCTGATATTGCATCTATTAACTCTGAAATCCACATGTTGACTTTGCAATGTTTTGAAACTTACTAAGAGAGAACAATACAGAGTTTTGTTGTGAGTCTACGACTTCTACGAGTGAGATTCTAAAATCAATTTCATCAAAAGGTATATAGCTTAACACAATCCTGGATGTCTGGAATAACTGTGAACTCTATAAGCTTGTTTACTCAACAACAAAACTTCAAGGCAAACATGTCTTCTTTCTATATTGCATATTCTCATTCATGTATATAGTATACGAGACCTTTATAGAATCGACGTAAATACAAGTTTAACTTTTCTATGATTTACCGTGAGTTTAAATACTAATTGAATCAAAAAAAATATCGTCCTCCTACTCACACACCACACACCTCAACTACCAGTAAAATTAAGTAAAGATAATAGCATGACTTTTGTTGATGAACTAATAAACTCGGCATATAAATCTGTTTGGTCAAAACATTATGAACTTTGTAGCTTAATGATAACTTTGATAACCTTTGATCCTTTTTCTCTCTCCCACTAATCACGCAAACAGACAGCAGTAAAAATATATAAGATGATAATATTGATAACATTACCATATGCATATAATACAATTTTAATTCTTCCTCTGAATATATTAATTGGACACACATATTGCATCCGTGTGTCACTCATTTACGTTTACATAATTGCAATTATCTAACACTTGAGTAACAGTACTAATAATATTTATTGAATGTAACATAATAACCGGAATATGTACTGGACAATTTTTCATACTCGTCATTCATTAACATCCATAATTTCTCTGCTAGAGCATCCAAATTTTCTTTAGTGCAATGGTTGGCAATTACTGAATTCAAAATAGTGTAGCGAATTTTTCCTATATATTAATACACAAGTAGTAAGGTCACTAATTAGTAATTTTACTTGTTCGTATAAATAAGTGAACAACTTACCACTTTTAAAGTAACTTCTATCTGGACTAATGATTTTATAAGGAGAAATGACAATAGGAATAATGGGCAAACCATGTTGTAATGCAAAAGAAATTGGACCTTTATCCAAATTATAATGAAATGATGATCCATTGCAATTTCCAGTTTTAGACCATGTAAATAATTTTAGCTGTACAAAGTTTAAGAATTTGCTAGTTAGAAGATAATTAAAGAAAAATTACACATATGTACCTTTTGCCTTGTAACTCTTTCAACTTCAGAACTTGTCAACCATGGCTTATTCTCATTGTAATCCTCAACAACTACACCTCCATTTAAATATATAAATAATCCAACAATCTTTCTCCACCACGAACTATGAGTATTGTACACTGGAATCAAATTTTTAATTTGCTTCTCAATTTCTCCTATGGCTGTTCAAGAAAACTAAAGTGTAATTTTTAACATGTTGTAAAAGCATATTATATAATCTTTAAGTACTTACCTAATGCATCCAATGAACTGTGATGATTGCAAATAACAACAGCAGCCATATCAGAAATATTATTTTTATCATAAGGTCTAGAAGTCTCAACATAATTAATACCAAAATACTTTGAAAAATATCGTAAAGACGTAGACACTGTTTTAAAATTCAAAATATTTCTTGGCTTCAAAATAGCAAGAAAAATAATTTGAGAACCTATGATTATTAAAAGATTTACATGATACATAAAAAATTTCACAAAGTATACTAATGTACCAAATTGATTAGTAAATACTAAAGGCATTACAGTAAAAAATATAATGTACAATGTATACCAAAGGGTAGATTCTAAAAATTCTGTAATATTTTGAGTTGAACTATTTACACCCATTATGAAGTACTTTATATGTCTACTGGTCTACTGAATTATAGTGACTAGTGAAAATGAAATTCAACAATTGTTGATAATATGTCATAAAAAAATTCTTTCCTTATTTTCTACTATAAACGTTTCCAGAGATTATTATCAAATTAAAGCATTACATAAAGCAAGTAATGATCTTCTTGGGCTATTCTACTGACCGCAAAAAGTTACACAATAGTATACCTATAATCATATTTATACTTGTCTCACATAAAGCATAAATTAAATACGTCACAATGCACCAAAATAACATCATCACCACCAACAAAAGAAATAAAATATGATGCAAGGGCAGCTAATAAATCAAATACACACTAGAAGAATGTAACCACCAAAACGGTATTCATCTAATGTAGCGAGTAATTCTAGTAGTAATGTGGTGATGTGATATAAAGATAAGCTTCATCTTCTTCTTTGAATCTCTAAAAATAAAATTGCATTTAATATATATAGTATTACCATTTACCTTGACTTTTCTTATGAGAATGGCCCATATATAAACTTTTTTTACTAGTACATATATCTCATATCTAGAGGAGAGAAAGAAAACCGTTAGGAGCTATTCTTGAGTCTTTGAATTATTACTTGACGAAAAGGTGTATTCAAAATTCAGGGTAACAGTAGGATAATAAACCTAAAAAGGACTCTTGTCACAGTAGAGGAAAAGGAATGTTTCATTCACATAATATATGTCTTCTCTCTCTCTATGCTTGAGTTGCAAATATTACAACTTATTATCAATGATATCCTCCTATAAGCTCATCTTGACAAGATGTTAACATCTTTTCCATTTAGTTCGGTTTCACAATGAATTTAGCACACGTCTCTCTTCTTTCTTTTTTGATACCATATGCCGTCATGTAACAAGTACATGAGGGCAACTGAGACAACACTCGACTTTAGAATTTTTACATGAGAGTCACAATCTCATTGCTAATTCTGTCAATGAGCTTCCTCTTGTTCGCTACTGTATTTGTTTTTCTTTTTCTTTGCCAGTAACAATAAAGAAATCAATATGGCACAACAAGTTACTACAAAATATGTGTTATTAGTGTTAAAACTAATTATAATTTTAATTGTGTCTTCATGTTTGTGTACAAATGTTACCAATAATATTAATAATTTCAATAATGTGACTTCTGGTGCAACAACAGCTTACTTAAATCCAGTGTCATATCAAGAATACCCTGTAGTACCATTGGACAACAATAATTATTATTACAACTATTTAATTCAAAAACAAGATCACGGAAGTAGTGACAATAGTCAAAGCATTACTTCTTCTAATCAACAATATAATGAACCTATGCCTAGCCAAAATTATGGAATTCCAGCACCGCCGGAACAAGGAATGTATTATTATGGAGGCTATGTTAGTTTTTGTATTTTTTTATACTTATAGATAGGAAATGATAGTAATTGATAATTATGTTTGGTTTACTTATATAGAATCATCATCAAAAAGAAGAAAAAATTGATTTTCAAGACAAAGTATTTACAAAGTCAATTGTTGGAGTTAAGATACTAGCAAAACTAAAAGTACTATTTGTATTTTTCATGGTAGTTGTTGCAATGGCTTTAGGAATCAAAAGTTTATTAGGTGGTTATGTAGCTCCAATAGTGTTTCCACTTGCTCTCTTTCCATTAGGTTTAATAGCTTTAGCTATTTTTGCTCCATTATTTGTTGTATTTTTCTATTTGAGTGCAGCAGAATTAATTGGAGAAAAAAGGCGTAAAAAGAGAAGACGTAAGAGAAGTAATATGATAGAAGCAGAGTATTACAATATGAATAACCCTTTGATTTTACTTGAGAGTCATGTTACACAATTATTAGACACTTGGCCAAATTAATTAAAAAGACAAAACATATAAGTATTAAGTCATATCTCTTTATCATCTCTCTCGGTGTTTTTATTCTTTTCTTAATAACGTCATCAAAACATTTTATTTTTATACTGTGAATATTTCCAACAATTCATTTTTGTATGTATATTCTGTGTATCTGTATTTATAATATATAATATAAACACTTATTAACTTTTTAATTCTAAAATACATATATATAATTGCGTCATGTTATTGTTTCAACTCTTAAACTTTATTATACTGACTGAATATTTTAACTATTAGGAAAAAAACGTACATTATGTGGAATGAAAAATGGGTAAAAAACCAAATGTCGTGTTGTGATTGACTGTGTACTTCATTATTATAGTATAACATAAAATCTGTCCAAACTTGAGCTTTCTGCATGCATTATATATATAAGCACACAATTTAATGCTTTCTTCTCTTTAGTTAGTCAGTCTTGTGAGACAAAAAAAAATCAAATCCTTAAGTTTTTTTAAAAACAATGCGAATTAATATTATAGCGATGACAAATATCAGACAGAATGACACATACAGGAAAATTTTAGTAAAGAATATCTAAGTAAATACTAAAATTTCTATGTATTAATTAATAAATAAATAATTCCTTATTTAACATTATTAGTATTGTAGCATGTATATATATTATGTTACATATACATTTTATATCTATATATATATATATTAATTTAGAAGCTTGTATAACTCTCATTCTCAACTTTTGTTTTGTCTAAACACAGTTTATATAGTAGATGAAGTAATAATAATTAGAAGAAGAATATTAATAATAATATAAAGAATTTATTCTTTGCTGTTAGTCAAATTCATTATCAAGATTGTCAATATTTCCACTACTATTGTTACTACCAGGTCCT
The DNA here is from genome assembly GCA_009869805.1 of Oncopodura yosiiana. Lineage (NCBI taxonomy): Eukaryota > Metazoa > Arthropoda > Collembola > Entomobryomorpha > Oncopoduridae > Oncopodura > Oncopodura yosiiana. The sequence goes on from VCNE01012224.1 coordinate 29,849, forward strand.
TGTTGTTGTCTACTATTTGTTGGATTACTACCACCTCGTCCTCTTCCTGTATATCTTGTATTGTTACCTAAGAACATTGATGGTTGCTGCTGCTGCTGCGATGATGATGTATTATTGCCTTGTAAAGAAGGTGAGGCATTAGTAGGAGGAAGAGGAGCACTATTATGTACATCACTGTTATCACTATTAATGTTACTACTATTACTACCAAGAAATTGAAACAAGTCACTATCACTTGGATCAACATCCATATGTGAAGGTTGTGTATTTTCATCGCCACTATTATCTCCACTTGTCAGGTCTTTTCTACATATTGGACACGTTCCATGAAGTTTGAGCCATGGTAAAATACAATCTGGATGATATATATGTTCACAATCTAATTTTTTAACTTCTTCTCCTAAAGTAAAATCGTCCCAACAAACTGAGCATTGTAATTTGCGATCTGTACATCATTAGAAACCAAAGATTAAAAAGTGTTATGAAATATGAGTAACGATTTGTTGTACTAATGCACTTACCAACTTGCTCTTGAGTAATATTTACAGACGGAAGTGTTTCAATCTTTTCTGTAGACATTGGTGGAGGACCTGAAAAAACGTAAGAAAATGTTTGAGCAACATCATTGTATTAGTCATCATAGTGTTTGTACTAATTCTAACCTGTTCCTTCCATTTGATTCATCAACTGCGTCACAATTTGATCTAAACCATTATTTCCCCATACATAGTCGCCGAGATTTGATATAAGAGGAAGGCCACCACCCGGTCCTCCGCCACCAAGACCAGTGATTAATTCATTAAGAAAAGTATATAACATTGTTTCTGGTTGGTTATCCATATTTTGACCAGCATTTTGTTGTGGATTTTGACCTTGTTGTTGTTGACCAGCTCCTCTAGGACTGTTGAAAATACATTATTATATATGATTCACATCTAAATGAAATTACATCTTTTAAAATACTTACCGTGCATCAATCACAAAAGAAAAATGAGGACCACCGCTTCCTCCACTATTCGGACTTCCACCACCACCTCCTCTTGTCCTTCTATTTCCAGGACCAGCTAATCCTTGTAGTAATGCCTATATGAAAATAATATTACGCATTAGCAAAATATTATTGATTTTTTTTGGAATAAAATACTTACACTAAAAAAGTCATTAGGTTGAAAATCAGGATTTGAACCACTTCCAAATAATTGACTTCCTCCTCCTCCTGGTTGATCTACATTCGCAGCTCCGGGCTGTAGCTGTTCTATAAATCCACTTTTACATGTTGGGCAAGTAAAGTCCTATAATAATTAAACACATTTAATATTAGATTTCTGGAAACTTCTCCACGAAAAAAAATTGTGACGTTAATGAGCACATACTTCTAAAACTCTCTCAATTTCTCTATCACATTGGTAGCAATAGAATCTAGGACTTGTTGGACGAACAACTTCTGCTTCAGCCATATTTTCAGCTGAATTATTATCTAATTGACCGACTCCCAAAACTGATAAAATTAGTCTGTCAATTGCTCTTTCCAGAGGATCTTCTGAATTTTCTTCATCAGGATTTGGATTTTGCATTGTAGCGCGTTAATATAAGTATAATAATAGTATGTATTAAACTCTCATCTTGCCCCTCATGCCGTCGTCATTACTAAATTATAATAATTAAAAATTCATGATGCAATTTATTGCAATTACAGAAGAATTTGTATATGCAAAATGCAATTGACATACTACATGAAACCAATGGCAAATAATAAAGCAAGCATAGCCTACTTTGATACACTTGTGTATCTTATCTTATCTGGAGATTCCCAAGGTTGAATTAAAATTTTGATATGATTGTATACTTCTTTATTACTCATATTTTTAAAAGTTATATCAAAACTTATATTTTACATTAAAAGACAATAAATATACATTAAAATTTTCACTCATTATTAGGAGTATTATTTGTAGTAAAAGATCCATAATTCAAGTGATCAGGATTGATCAAATTCTCACTTTCATTATTGGCATTGTTATAATTTGTACTACTACTTATCAAAGGTATAGGTGGTTTATCAACAAACATAAGTTGAATTTGTTCCAGAGTTTTGCCTTTCGTCTCTGGACAAAATAGTAAAATGTAAAAGAATCCAGCTAGACATATTGCAGCAAATAAAAAGTAGCCACCATCTGAAAAAAAAGATTTATTTTAGTTTTAGTATATGTTTTTATAATGCAAAAAAGTAAAAGTGTCTCAGCTTGCCTCTTCCTAAATAATTTAGTAGATCATCAAAAAATTTTGTCACAAGAAATCCAAGAAACCATTTGATACTTGTTAAAATACTTGAAGCCAAACCTTTGACATGTGGTGGCAGTAATTCTCCTATACAATTAAAATAACATGAAATTACATATGCTTATTGTTACATCCTTTGTTAAAGTATATTATTAAAATACCAGCCATAAAATATGTAATTGGGCCCAAGCCAATTGAGTAAGCAATAGTATACACAACTAGAGAAGTAATTGGCAGCCATTGTAAATTGTCTGTTACAAATTGCACATATTCAGTTTGTGATTTTAAATAAAAGTAAAAACCAAAAGCTCCTAAACTCAAGACACAAAAGAATTCAGAAGATAAAAGAAGACATCGTCGACCACATTTCTCTACTAGTACAGCTGAAATTGTTGCTGCAATCTGTAGATGTAATTAAAGTAGTTTTAGATTCTTTTTCTGGATTATTTAATTAATGATTTTATACCATTTGAACTACACCGACAATAATGGTAGAATAATGGCTATCTAAGGTCACTCCAGCACTTTCAAAAATGTCAACAGTATAAAATGTTACAGCATCAATACCACTTAGCTCTTGGAAGAGGAATAAAGCAAATACAATAGAAATTGGTTTAAATGCTGGCATTTGAAACATTTCTCTCCATGAACCACTTTTCTCGTTATCATCAGCACCTCCTTCCATTAATTCTACTAATTCATTTTGAATTTGTCGTCGATCTTTTGCTCCTCTGAACCAACAAAGAGATTTAATTCCTTCTGCAGATCTTGATGGATTTCTAAATAAATATCTTGGCGATTCTGGAACCAGGATTAATAGGAAAAACATAATGACTGGAATTATGGCACACACAATTGCCTATATAAGAAATGAAGGAGTGATTAGATTATCTTACAAAAGTGAATATTCCAGTATTATAATAAATACCTGCCATCGCCAACTGAGAAAAGTTCCAGCAACAAATATGTACAGCATTCCTACCTAAAGGTATCATCAGTATGATTTTAATTACATTACATGGTATTATATGGATAGTCGATTTCTTACAGTAATCATCATATCAAAGCCAGCTCCTAATGAACCTAGTAATTTGAGACAAAATTTCTTGTCAAGACGTTATATTTTATGCAAATTGTAATCACATTTTAAAGACCTACCTCTAATATCAGCGTCAGCCACTTCCGCAACGAATATTGGTGCAGCTATAAAAAAGAAATTTATTATGATTACTTTATAATAGATCAGCTAATGCTAATTAATTAACCTAATGAAAACGCTCCTCCCATCATTCCTGTTGTCCATCTTCCAATATAGATCATGATAACATTTTCAGCAAATGCTGTTGGTATAAAATCGTTGAGATAAGTTGTCGTACATAGTAGAGCCTAATTATTTGTGTCTACTTACCAATTAGTAGCCAACCAATAAGAAAAGGAACAGTTAGCAATAAGAGTGTTAGTTTACGACCAAATTTTTCGATACTGTAGCCAGCCACTGGTCCTAATTATTACAATAAACCAACAATATAATAATAGTATTTAAATGTGATATAATATACAAATCTTTAATAAATCGTACCAGCAGCAACTGCTCCAAGCTGCAATAAAGATTCATATTATATTTTATACACTAAAAACTTTTGAAAGAAAATGACTTACAGTCACAATTGATCCTATCCAAGACTCTTGACTATCAGTAATTCCAACAAATTCTGGATCCTCACGTAATGATGGAAGTGCTGTAGCTGTATAGCTCATGACGCTGTATGATATTTAACAAATAAATTTTTTGTCTTACAAAATATATCCCAACATGTTTAATTTATTGACTCACGTTCCAAATGCTAATGCTCCTAGGTTGGCTGCGAAGCTGGCAAGGAACTGTGTCCGTTTCTTTTTAACAAAACCTCTTGGGTCATTGCTAGCAGTCCATGATGGATTATAATTGTTGTAGCTAATACTAACTCTCTGTGATCTGAGGACTGGTACATCATCCTCATCACTAGTGTCTGCTAGTAAATCCATCACTGTACTATTAATTATTTGTTAAAATGCACTTAAATAAATTAAAATTATTTAAAAAAATTCTCAATATTTTTACTCCTCGTCACTCCATGATAAAAATATTGAAGCCTTAAAAAATTACTAAAAAGACGACGAGAGTAAAGTAGTCGCCTTTTATCCAGTAGTATATTATAACGACTAAACTGAGACAAGCAAATATATTATCATATGTCAAGGCCTAACAATATTTAACATGTGACACTACACTTCTATACATTTCTTAAAAGAATAAAAAGTCAACTAACTATAATAATATACATATAGTTAAGTACATACGACACAACATAAATACACAACTTTTATAAGTAAGTAGATTAAAACTGGAGATTATACCAAAACATACAAGTCTCAATTGGAACTAACAATGATACAAGTTTTGTGTACTATTTACTTACTTGGGATTTTATTAAAGCCATCTGGAAGCTTAATTTTCGTATAAGTAATTGTAGTTAATAAGTTGATAATGACGAAAACACTTTTATCTTTTTTTATTAGTGCGTTTATGACATATGACATTTATTGACTTTTCATTATGCAACATATTATATCAAATCTACAATTTTCTATAGTAGTAGCAAGAATTACTCAGAGAAATCTAGTTATAATGGAAAATTTCATATACTCTCTGTCTCGACTCTCGACCTGGACAAATTATCTCAAGTTTATGTCAACTCATCATCATGTATAATATGCGCATTTGACCTGTTTTTTAAATGCACTGTGGACTTGTTGTGCTCATCAATTATTATGAAACTCCTTCTACATAAATCTAAGTACAAAAACCAATGTAATCTGCTTCATATCTATCTATGATGATTTTCTTTCATTTTATCAAGAGAAGATATTACTTAAGACCTTTGCTAAAATTTATGACATGTGTATTAATTGCATAAGTTTATTATATATATATAAGTATAAATTATTTTACAGACAAGTGGGTCAGTCAAAGAAACAAAATTTTGTTTGTATAAATACATATATTTACATGGTCATATATTTTTCTTCTTATATATTTTGAAGGTCGGTTTAAATCATATACTCATTTACTATACTTCACCAGAATTCATTTCCTTTGAATTACTATTGATTTCCTTTGAGGGTTGCTCAACCACACTGAATTTTGTAAATGACATTTCCTTCAATGGCTCAGTAACTCCTGTAAAAGTGAAGAAAAATAATAATATTTACTTTAAGTATATACTCAAACAATTTCTCAGCTTACTCTTGAATATTGGATATTTCTGCTCCAACTGTATGAGAACATTCTTCTTACAAACAAATATGATAAAAATCCATAATCCTTGAGAATAGTTGAATACATCAATTATAACCCAATACCATGGAGTGTAGCCTTTACTATAAGCCCAACTAATAACTTCAAATACCCAAGCTACTCCCATTAAAATAAACATACGAACAAACATTCCAAATTGCATATGATCTTTTGACTTTGATGATTTAGAGTTCTTTAGAGCACTTTGAGTTTTTTGAAATTTATACATTTTGAATGAAGTCATACTTATAAAAATAAAATTGATTGCTAATAATCCTCCAATGATGTAATACAAGTAAACACCTTGTGACCATGATGGTAAAAAGCAAGGAGTAGATTTATTGTCGTAATCTGGAACAATTACTTCACTCACTTTGTCACTGTAAGTAAAATCATACATTATACATTCAGAATTTAATTGTAAAGAATTTATACTTACGGAAATTCAGCTTGTAAAATAATACCAACAATGACGACAAAAGTTGGAAATCCAAAAGCAAAGGTAGAGTAAATTGCAAACTTTTTAAAGTCTTTGGCGTCAATTTTACTTACACCTCTGTTTGGGAAACGATTTTGCATACAATTATTAGTTCGACTGAGAAAAGAAAACTTATTGCTTTAGTATATATCTTTACCTAAATGTAAGCCACAGATCTACATTGATCATTGTTAGCCAACAGAATGTTGACAAGAAGAAATAGTGTCCAAGAATTGCTACAAAATAGAACTATACATTTTAGTCTACACGTATCAATTACGGTTAAAAACAGCAATTAAAAATTACCATTAAATACACAAAATCCTGTTTTTGCTAAATCGACACTTTGAAAAAGGCCAACAAGGTGAGATATAGCTATTGTAAGAAACATAATCAACATACAGATAACATGTGCAAGTAAAGTCCATCCGTGTATATTCTAAAAAACAGATTTTAAAAAACCATATTATAATCATAAATATATGTATTTTTGAGTAATATTAATCATGACATCCAACCTGTTTTTCAATAAGTAGTAAATTTACAATTGCAGTAAACAAAAGGAAAAATGAAGACAAGAGTATAACCACAACATAGAGATTTGATACTGATTTCTATAATATATATTTTAAATTGATTAGAAAAGAATGCAAAAAATTATGATTTCATATTATCAATACATGTGGCTGAGTCACAGAACATCTCAGAACAACTTGTTTTTCCTCTCGGCCAGAATATACTGAACTATTACTGTCAATTCCAAGAAAAGCATCTATACAATACTCTTGAAATTCTATTTCTTCCTGTCCGTGTTCATTTTCAATAATTGGATTCCAACTTCTGGTTTTCGATAGATGAACAAGAGTTCCATCAGCAAGCAAACGAGCACTATGATAATACTTGTTACGTTAGATTACGTACAACATAATTTTGTTTGGTAAAAATATTTTTAACATACTATGAATCTGAGTTATCTATACCAGCTTCTTCATCATCTTCCAAAAACCATAGTTCAGGCTGAATTGGTGTACCTGTTTCTTTATCAATTTCTTTACATTCAGCTAATCCAAAAACATAATGTGGATTTGATTTATGACTTTGTGATACTTTGGTATATGGATCTTGATATAGAAAAGGTTTCCAATAATTATCATCACTAATTTTTGCACATTCAACTCCTTCGTCTCCAAATCGTACCCCTTCTTCAAAAGTACAACATTTCCTGAGACAAGGTCGATTCTTACAACTTGGTTTACAAACTCTGATTTCAATTCCATCAGTATCTGAAATACTAAAAATAAAAAATATTACTAAAGACCTACACAGTTGTAATATATTGGTTTACAACATACTGTGAGACGCAATATTCTGAATTATGAAATGCTTCATTTATTTCATTATCGTCTATAACAAGGTAACTGTTGGGTGTAAAATATTCTGAATGTCTTGAGTACTCATCTTTTTCCTTAACAAAAGAATTGGTTTCTTTTACATAGACAAGATGAGAATTAAATGGTAGAAATTCTTTCCGATCTCGCTCTCCAACTTGACACTTAAATTCTTCCCGACTCTCTAATCTGCAATAATGTTTTTTAGAAGTTTTTTCGTAATGAAATAAAATACTTATTTACCTGAATGTATGAGTTTTATTTGTTGACATTAAATGTGCTGGTACATTTAAAAGTGTTTTGTGGTAATTGTCACAACTAAACTTTGGACATTTGTACAAAACTGGGAAAGATGAGATAGTTGTGATAATAAAAAATAAGATGCACAAAATCACAGAAGGTAACGATTGAACCATGATCACACTCTTCACAATTCAGATGTCAAAACCATAAATATAAGAAATGTCCCTCAAAATGAGACTTTTGCATAACACTTTGATTGACGAGACCACTTCCTTTTGTTACTCTCTACATAGAAAATATTGCCTATTGACAATTTAATTTAACACTACTACGTAAACAAAAAGATCTTCCTGAATATAAACCACGAATTGTTAGTAATAGTAAATACTTTTCAGAATATGGCCTTTGCACATGTAATATTTTTGTGGAATGTCCCAAGAGGAAAAGAAATAAACTATATGTATTGGTATTCTACATAAGGAAAATGTATCAGAAAATGCTTCTGTTGTATCAATTAGGAAAAATTTCAGATTTGTAGTAGTAGGACATTGTGCGACTTTCTGTTTGATGATTTTAACTAGAGATTTCTAATGTGAATGAATGAACTCTTTGAAAACTTGTTTTGTCTTTTTTGTCTTTGGTGTGAATCACTGATAATCTTATGGTATCCTGTTTTGTTTCATGACATAAGATATAAAAATTATAATTAGTCAGCCTAAAGGCATTTCATCGTATATGTAATCCTTAAAAATGTCTAATATATGCAGATTTATGGAACATGATCCTTTGTTGAGGAGTGCCACATGCTGTCACGTCTAATTAGTGTTACAATTTGCTAAAAAAATGATTTTTCGCGTTTTATGATCCTATCGTATGTAATATCTTCTAAGAAATCTTATTATCATCATGCATTGATATATATAACTTTCGACATTTACATTTTATAATCCCTAATTACTAAATGACCTTGAGTCAAGTGAAGACATAAAAGGAATGCAATATGAAATTAAGTGAAAATATATGTTTGTTAGATTTTACTTTAAAAAACAAAAACTCAATATTTAATTCTACATTTCAACACATGCATAATAAATAAACATTCAATCAACAACATAAAAATGTACATGTTTGAATGAGAAAAAAACATAATTTACATATAATAATGTACATGCACTATAAAAAACTTAAAATGAAGAAGATATCCAGTTCTCCACTTGAGTTTTTAACGTCATCTCAAGACATGATGACATTTGAATAATAGTTTCTTTAACCAATTGCTCAACAGAGTTACGAAACATCTTACTCCTACACACAATGAAATAAAGGAAAACACATAAATAAGTTTTGTGGTAATTAGTTTATGTTATCTAACATCTATGATTATTAGGATATTCTTACCTTAAAATCTCCCTTCTCATCTCTATCTCTACACGACTTAAATTAGTAACAATTCCATAATCCAACATTTCAAAGTATCTGGAAGCTAGAGCATCTGTTTTAGTCACTACGAGTTCATAATCCGGCTGAAAATTAAAACAAATTCATGATTTTGACTCTACAACCTCCAGGAGGAAAGAAAAGGCTAACTTTACTTTATTTTACTTACTAAACTTGCCGAGATTTCTAAACACTTTTTACGAATCTCATCAAAAGTTCCATTGGCTTTAATTTCACGCATAATTTCATAAGCACAGGATTTTAGATCTGCAGGTGATTTTTGTCTGGAATGTCTTCTACTACTTCTTTGAGTCCTATTTCGTGGAACATAATAATGATAGCGTCTACTACTCCTAGATCTTCTTTTTCTTTCATATTGTCGATGTCTCCTTTGGAGTCGTTCTCTTTCATCTCTTCTACTTCTACTACTTCTTTCTGATGAATATTGACTATCATGATGTCGGTGACGGTACTAAAAATTATTCAAAATCAGGTTAAGCAGTTATTAAATACTATATGGGGAGTAGCATCTCTCAAGAATTTGGTTACCTTTCTTGGAACATCTGGAACTTTGAAGTCATGCTGAGACATTTTTGCTATATTTCGTCAAAGATATATGTAAAGTTCCACATTCATGCAAGTTTACATTATGATCCATTTTATATGCTTGATTATTGCCTGCTTGAATCTATAACAACATGATTCATTAACGCACTCTGAGCCAATGTGAGTAAATATGCCCAGTCACCACTTGGGTTAATTTTATTATTTCAGAATAATTTTAACAATGCAATTCATATATGTATATTATTGGATTTGCTTATGTAGAACAATAACCACCATCAACCAATATTTTAGAACCAGTAGTGTGAGCACTCAAATCTGATAGAAGAAAACAAGTAGCATTTGTAATCTCTGGTATACCAACGTAGACAGAAAGCGGAGCTCGGGCATTCATTTGCTTCATCATGTCTGCAGTTTGTTCTTCTGATAATTTCATCTCTTTAAATGCATTGGCACTATAATAATTATAATAAAAAGAGAATTGGAGTAAGGAATGTCTATAATTTATTTAAAAAAATCAAATACATACCTCATATCTGTGTCAATACCACCAGGAAGAACGCTACAATTGGTTATAATACCAATAAATAATAATTACATTTAAAATTGCAACGTTTTTCTAATAAAAAAACTAACTAACCTGTTAACACGAATTTTATGTGGTGCTAATTCAACTAGATATAGAAAAAATATCACGATGTCATGTATTGTCATTAGAATTTTTGGTAACCGTGTTGTAAAGCATACCTGCCATTGATTTTGTTAGACTTTCCATTGCTGCTTTTGTGGCTCGGTATACTGAAAATTGATTGAAAAAGATTAATAGCCGACATTACATATTGGATGTAAATGTAAATATATTCTAAGCATACCTGAGGTATTGAGAACAAAACGCTTTGCACCAACACTTGAAATGTTAACAATACTTCCTCCCTTTCCACTGGCAATCATAGACTGTGCGACAATTTGAGACACATTGATTACTGCTTTCATATTTGTATTAATTGCTCTAATTAAAAAATATATAAAAATTAAGTCAACATAGAACTGAAATATACTTCAAGTCTAGTATAACATTATTTACTTGTCAAAATTTTTTTCTGTGATTTCAAGAAAACTCTCAATTGGCAACACAGCAGCATTGTTAACCAAAAAATGAATAGGACCTGGAATACTTTTTACAGCTTTTCTTGTTTCATCCCAACTTTCTAAATTGGCTTGTACAGTTTTAATTTTTGGTGATAATTTTGCCATTTCTGCCAAATTTTCTGGGCTCCGTCCCAAAACGTATACAGTTGCTCCATATTCAGCTAATCTCAAAGCTATTCCTTTCCCAAGACCTATAAAAGTATATAAAGAATGATTATTAATTATTTATTTTCGATCATTTATTAATTAAATCTAGTTCATTTTTGCTTACCTCTGGCACCACCAGTTACTAGCGCTGTTCTTCCTTGAAAACAATCTTTCATTTTTCAGATGGTTGACGAATTTTGTATTTATAAATTATTAAAACTGCAACAATTGTGCACACGCAAATATCAATTAATGAGGTGCGACAAGTCGTCGGCAATTCCTTTTTATGTCAGAGGATGCAGTATATGTAGGTATATTGTATAATAAGTCTAGTTTAATCTAATATCATAACGTGACACGGCAAATTATGATTAACAAAATAACCTTGAAAAGCAATTCAAAAGCATTTTTTTTTGGTAAAATGCAAACCTTATTATGTAATATAATTGTATTTAATGGACATCTTCCTTCTATCTATTTATTATATTCATTGTCTAGTGCTACAAATACATATTTGCTTTATTATTCAATACGGTTCTGAATAAACAAAAATTTAAAGTACTACAAAAAGTTCAATGTCATTCATTAAAGAGGATTCACGCCTCACGTTGGTACATGTTACAAATCACTACTGACTGACTGAGAGACTTATTATCGTAATGACATAATGCAATAATGTTTTTTTACAACACATTGAGTAATGACTAATGACTCATTATTTGTCTACATGAAAATATTTCCCATGAAGGTTTTGCACATGACTCCGTATTGGTGAAGCAGTTCTCCATTCATACCATAATCTCTCTTCGTCTGTACGTCTCCAAAAAGAAGCTTCTAGTTTCTGTCCTTTTTCTAACTGCATAGGAGTCTGTAAGTTAATTGAGAAGCAAAAAAAGTTCAAGTAATTATGTCTACACTTGCATACATATTTAGCAATGACTTCACACACTTACCTTCACAGGTAAGAAAAACGACATCCATTTTTCTTTATAATTTTTTACCAAGTCTGGATTTGAGTTAAGAGTCCAACAATAATTGGATTTATTTGACGTATATAATACAGCTTGAAAATATCCAATAAATCCATGAAGAACAACATCATTTTTTACACCAAATGTTAAGTTTTGAGATCTTTCTAAATAGATTGTATCTTTCTGATCGAATCTAAAGAGAGTTTGATATGGAGCAATGAAATATTTGTTATGTCTTTGTAAAAGAATATTTGGTACATCCAAGATATTATTAACTTTAGTAGTATTTTCAATAGCTGCAATACTGTTACTTTGACTTGGGATTTCATTCCAACGAGACATACCATAAATATTCCACGACATTATTGGAGCTATAAGAGATTTGAAGGACTGAGGTATCATAATGCTTGATTCGTCTATTAAAAATGAAATGAATTTTTAAAAACATTTATAATTAATAATTAATATTCTATATATCTACTCACCTTTCAAGAGACGCTTTGCACTAGCCCAATATTCAGGCAAAAATTCATTACATCCCATGTCTCCAAATGTTTCTAGTACTATTAAATCAGCTTTTGCATGTGTTTTCCAATGTCTTAAATCTTCATTGATTATAATAATATCTACGTTCACATTTCCCTTTGATTTTTCTTCACTCCATAACGTGTCATTAAAATTACTAAGCTCAGCACAAGCAAAAGGATTAATTTCAATCAAATATAATTTAACAGAGGAAGGACCAGTTAAACGAGCCAAAGCAGCTTTAACTACTTCTACCATATAATATCTTCCAGCTCCAAGGATCATAATAATTCTATAGAAAAAAAAGAATATTTTTGTTAGGTGTTCATAAAATTATAATATGATTTTTTTTAACTTACATTTGTTCCTCATTTTTATCATTCATTGTTTCTTCTACGGCTGCACCAACAGCATCAAGATATGAAAAATATTTCTCTTTACTAGATTCAAGTTTTCTATATCCTCGACTTGTTAAAGGACGCGTAATTGGTTGAGGAAATCTTTTTAGTTCAGGTTGAAACTCTTCTTGAAATTCAGGATAAGCAAGTTTCTAAAAAAGCATTAAATTATAAAAAAACAATCATGTTTTCAGCTTATAATTAGTATTGAATAATTTGTACCCAAGTTTTGTATAATCTAGTAATCCGGTGAAGTTGTCTTACACAATTATCATTAAATTGTGGAGCATCAAGTATTATCATAACTTTCAATTTAAAAAATTGTTGTAATACATATTTCAAATCTCTTAGTATCCTATAACGTCCACGTTTATCTTGATAAAAACAATCTAGAAAGAACATAAAAATAAAAGCATTTTTTTAGAGATCAACAAAAAAAATCTGATCGTGAAATAGAGAGGAGACAGACCTTGAGAAATTATAATAGCTCTTACTGGTTCTGCATTCCAACGAGTATCAATATTTTGACGATATGGTAGATCATTATCTACATTTCCAGTCAATTCCAATACAACTCCAGAAGAGCATCGTTTCTCTGGCTCATAATTGTTTCGAAATTCATTCCATCTAAGATAAAATAATGACAATATTTGTAAAAAAAGAAGAATTTATTTAATTCATTATTTAATACATGTTCCAAGAATCTCCGTTGTCATTATAATATGGTAGCTTCATCCAAATCTAACAAATGTAAAAATTACAATAATTAGTTGAACTTTACTTACAAGTCATTAATTAAATTATATAATTACCCAATAATTATTAATGTCATCTGGCTTCAAAATTCTTGACAACTCGACAGAATATTTATTTAAATTTATTATCACAGCTTTCAGATATAAATGTCTTGCATACTCCAATTCTCTAAGAAGCAATTTCTTGGCCAAGTCTTTCACCTTTGAAACACCACCTCGAACAGGAGTACAAATTAATTTTCCTAAATCAGAGGCTATACCAATCAAATTGATCCAGTCTGTAAAAATGAAATATATATGTATTTTTTTAAATAATAATAAATAAATAAATAATAAAATCTCAAGTATGTAACTTAATAATTACCTGGAGGATTTATGACATCGGATAAAGGAAACATTGAAAGATCTAAATTTTCACAATCTAAATTTGATGCTCCACTAAGATAAAGTGACTTTAAATGATCTTCCAAAATATTGAAAGCACTAAATTGGAATCTGTAATCAATGATGAATGACAAATTATAATAATTTTGAATTGATTGACTAAAGTTTCTTATAAAATACCCTGTATTAGTTGCATCTTTATCAAATTGAGATATGTCACTCATTGAGCTAGTAAGTAATCCAAATTCTAAATCTGACACTGACACAATTGATTTCTTATCGAAAAGATGACCAGGTTCAACATTTTGATGATGTTCAGGTATTATACTTCTGCCTCTGCTTTGTCCTCTTTCTCGTCTACTTTTGCATCTTCTTAATTTTCCGTCTCTAGAATGTCTTCTGTGATCTTGATTTTTCTCCTCTTCAGAAGACGTACTGCTACTTCTTGATGATGATGACATTTTGATTTAATTAAAACTTTTCACAACGGTCACACCACACTTTTAACAAAATTTCACTTCAAACTTCAGCTGTTATGTTGGCTTTGTTGACTGGCAAAAACATCTTTAGCTTATCAAGTCTTGAATGCCAAAATAGCAGATAGGCAAATGAACGACGTGGAGGAAGCGCTAATTTTTCTGAGAAAAATTTTCTTTCTTTTCACCTTCGGCGTCTTTCTGTTTTTCTTTTATCGCATAGCTTTTAATTTTGTTTTAATTTTAATTTTTTTATTTCAGTAATTCTGTGCTTTTAAGCTTGTTTTTAATAATGTCAGAAAAAATTAATAATGAAGTTGAAAATTTTGCTAGTCGAGCTATCCATCCATTGGCTTACATAAACTGGGAAAAGGATTCTAGTAACATGCCGTATGTCATTATAAAATTAAAAAGATTTGTCTCATCAATACGCATATACTGTGCATTTTTTTTACTTTTTTCGATTTTCATTTTAGTTGCATTGATACTGATAAAAAGACTGAAGAAGTTGTTCCTGTAGTCAAAGCTCAAAATCTAAAGGAAGGTCATCAACATGATTTGCAAAGTATCGTGTCACTAATTAAATGCTCTTTATGTCAAGAAATTCCTGATCCTGCTGAAACTTTTCTTTGTTGTAATGGTCATCAAACTTGTAAAAAGTGCATTGCTCTTGTACCAGTTTGTACACAAGAAAAGCCCAGTGACAAAAATCAAGATGATGTGTTTGCTATCTGTGGACAATATTTTCATGATGCAAAAGTATCAGTTCATGATTATATTTATCAAAATTTTCATTTTACCTGTCCAAATAAAATTTATGGATGTGAAGAAACTTGTCTTGGAATTGATTTAAAGAACCATCTCAAAAATTGTTCTCCAATGTAATTAATATTTTTATTTATATGTACACTTCTGAAAGTATGCTACGTAAATGACCCTTTTTTCTTTTTCTTGAAAATTATAGAGGACTTTTGCACTGTGTCTTCAGTTTATGTGATGAAAAAATTCCAAAAGAAAACTATTTAAACCATTTGATTTTATCTCATAAAGTTCCTCCTTCACAAAATGATGAGATGATAAGAGTTCCAGTCAACTGGAATACGGATCTTCCTGAAAATGCCAGCAAACGTATGTGTGAAATTTACTAAATTTTTTCTAGAATTTTTAAAATTTCTTTATTCGCTATTTTTTCTTTCAGGATATCAACATATTTTAAGAGTCATGACATGTTATGATCACACTTTTTTGATTATTATTGATGAAAATTATATTGACGATGAAATTCTCATGTGGGCTTGTGTTTTGGAGATTACTGAAGAAGAATTTACATGCACTATTAAAGTTTTTGACAAGTGCTTTGTAAGTATTTATATGCATAATTGTACGATCATGTTAATTTCTGCATCATTCATAATTGCTTTTCAGGCTAAAATATTTCAAACTGGAACTGGAAATGTGCATGAAATAAATAAGGACTTTCCTACAAAAGACAAATTCAAATTGCAGACTTTTGCAGTTCCTAAAATTCTATTTTTGAGTCATAGGGATTCTCGAAAGTCAGAGACTCTATTGTTGCTTGAATTTTCTATTAAGGTAATAATACTAACTACTTATATGTTGATATGCATGATTGCTTAAATGTCGTTTATATTGTAGAAAAAGGTTTTTGAAAAGAAACAAAAAGAAGTACCTACACGTCTTGAAAACATACTGCGAATCCATGAAACTAAAGAAATTCAACTTCCTAATACAGTAAGTTTTTTTCAAAAAAAATATACCAATGGTACAATGAAATATTTGTTGTATGATAATTATTATTTGTAGAAACAAGAAGAAGGAGCTAAAGAGGAACAAGTACCAATACTCAAAGAAGTTCATCTTCAAGAGCAACAAGAAACTCCAGTTCCTGATAATACAAATGAAGAAGTGAGTTTTTCAGTTTTTCTCATAAAAAAGACACAATGTAAATTTTATGATATTTAAAATTTAGACTCAGGCTGTTCAAGAGGAGATTGGACAAGCGATAGTTAAAAAGCAGGAAGAAGATGATGCGGAAGAAGAGGATTCAGGCTCATCAAGTGGAGATAGTGATGTTACTATTGTTGCCAAAAGTGAAGAAGGTGAACAAGTCTTGGATAGTGATAACGAACGCATTAAAGAATAGCTCTGTGAATTTATTTGTAACTTGACCATATCATTTATCAATTTATTATTTTCGACGTCGCTGTATATCGTACATATATTTTACAATTAGAATGTTTTAACTATTGTAGTATAATGATTTAACATATAAATATATAGCGCATATTGTAGCTTAGAATTTATAGTGAGTAGTACTTTAATCCGCAGAGCAAAATAACGAAATAAATGAACTTGAATGAATGAATGAAACAATTTTTATTGTCACTTTTTATATTCATTTCCGTCCTTCTACTACTACTCCTCATTATCTCTTCAACTCCGAATAGTCTCCTAAGCCGCTATGTAATTAATTCATTATATATGCATGCAATCATTAAAGAAGAGCAATGTCAAAAAGTATCAATCATAGTAGCAAAATATCCACAGTGTGTCATAAGTTTTTGTAAAATACTTTTAAGATTTTTTGTAAATCATTATGCAAATCAAATTAGGAAATGGATTAATTGGAACTGGACTTTTTGTCACTGGTCTCTCAATTCTTGTAGGATGGATTATAGTACCGTATGGATTAGAATGGCAGCTAAAGAAGGTGTGTTGTAGCATTAGAATACTTAAAACTTAACTCAAGTTCTGCTTAATAACTGTTGTAGAACTCAAAACTTGAAAAAGATACTACACTTTATAACATGTGGAAAGATCCTCCTGAAAATATTCCAATTTATTTGTCATTTTACTTTTTTAATTATACAAATCCACAAGAGATTTATGAAGGCAAGAGACCACATGTGACAGAAATGGGACCATATACATATTTAGAAACCAAGAAAAAGATTGACATAATACCAGGAAGTGAACAAGATACAATTAAATATAGGAATAAAATGACATTATATTTTCTTCCAGAAAAGTCACAAGGAAAAGAATCAGATTTACTAACATTTCTAAATATTCCATTTGTTGGTGTATCTAAAATGGCTCGTAAAATTACAGAGAATGAATTTTTATTGGGACAACTTGATGATACTTTAGAGCAAAAAGGAGAAAAATTATTTAGAACACATACAATACGTGAATTACTTTTTGATGGTTTTTCAATACAAACTTATTTAGATATGCTAAATGACCCAATGGTTGCAATGATCAGTGATACTGAAATTAATATTCCTGAACAATTTAAAGATGGAAAATTCGCATTATATGAAGGAAAAAATGATACTTCTAGTGATGGATTATATGAAATTAAAACAGGAGAAAATAATTATTTAGAAACTGGAAAAATTATAAAGTGGAATGAAATGACTTCTTTACCTTGGTGGAAAAGTAAATATTGTAATATGATTAATGGTTCAGATGGACAAATATTTCCACCATTTGTAACACGAGATACAATACTTAGAGCATATAATCCAGAAGTTTGTCGTTCAATGGCTATTTCTTATGAAAAAGATGTCCAATGGAGAGGGCTAAATTTATATCGTTTTACAATACCTAAAAAAATGTTGGCTAGTCCAAAAATTAACCCAGACAATGCTTGTTATTGTACTGAAAAAGATGAACATCTTTGCGATAGAAGTGGATTGATTTTAATGTCTGGTTGTGCTGATGGAGCACCGATTGTGCTATCATTACCACATTTCTTTGAAGCTGATACTAAAATACAACAATCTATTGGTGGGCTCGAACCTTCAGAAGAAAAGCATAAAACATATTTGGACATTGAGCCGGTAAGTACTTCTACTGAGGGTGTTTGTACTTTATAAGTTATGAGAAAAATTCCACTTATTGAGTTAAATTTGGCGTTTTTGAAACTGTTTCAAAATTTCTATATGTTCTCCAGTTCT
>VCNE01012228.1:0-10518 GCA_009869805.1 Oncopodura yosiiana
TGGTTGATGGAGGTGAATTTCCTTTTCTCTCAGAAACTCGTTCATGTGGAGAAAGAAGAGATTCTTTCGTTTATTGCTATAGTGCAATAATGTTTCAAAAGTAACCTAGTGATAAAAACACTTTCGTGCTACGTATAAGTTGTGTTGTGTGTGGTGATTGTAGCTAAAATAAAAGAGGAGGTTTCAAAAGCGGCGTTGGCTTGATGAAAAGTTGTTGATGAAATGAAAAGGCTTTTCCTTTTTTATACTACAGCTTTCCTTAAGCTTAGTCTTCAAAGTCTTTAGGGAAAGATTCTCATCGTGTGTTGTATACATATAGATCTATGTTGGTGGTTGTTTCATCCTATAAAGTTGTATAGGGTTGGGTAATTATTCGTGAGAAAAGTTGGCAATAGAAAGTAGAGACATTCTAATCTTGGTCGTCGCTCCTTTCATTCATTATGTATGAATGTATAAGATAAAGAAGATGAAGCCAACAAGGAAAGCATAGGGTTTTCTGTAATTGTACCTTACATACAGTATAGTGTATTATACCGTACTTATCCTGGCTATAGCAGGATTCCAAAATTAGTTTGGGTTGATTCTATGATTTTTAAGTTTCAGCCGAGTCTCTAAAAATAGCTGGATATATTAAATCTCTAGATTACTAAAGGCACAGTCATCTTACAATAAATGAGATTTAATACACCAAATAAATATTCATCATTAATTAAAATTAGCATTAGCGGGCTATAACTAAAATAAATACGGTGCTTAGATTTTATGCATATAGTATGCACTACTAAATCTCAGTCTGCATTTTGCATTCAAGGTTTTAAGTTTTTGTAGTCAACTGCTTTTATAATCCAAGGGAAACTCAATTTCTTTTTATATTCTTATACACGCTTACAACATACTTCGTAAGTAAGTAAAAAAGGTGATGTAAAATTACTACACATTATTACTAAGTAATATATTGTTAAACTGACAGAGAAGAGCTAGACTCACATAACAAGACTACATTACATAACCTTCCTATAAAACATATTTTTTCATACATATGTCAGTATATAGTGTATACATTTATAGTGCATTACACTCTCTCTCTTAGACTATTTTAAACAAGAAGTGAGAAGAGAGTAAAAAAAATTAAGTTTTCCTCTTTAATAAGACGACTTAGTGTACTGTAGATGAAAAAGATTTCTTTAGCCAAGCTTTAAATCATATTAGAGTGTAGAATATATAAAAGCTTGTTGTATTGTGTGATTCTTCTTCTCCAACCAGTTATTCTGCATGCTTGCAACTTTATATATTTTCTCATGGGCTCTTACTTCATACGAGTTGCATAACTTTTTATGCATAAGGACACATGTGTAAGACAATCTATTATAAAGCTTTCCAAGTGTATTACATGAGCGTAGAGAGAAACTCGTAGTAGTAGTAGAAACAAAATACATTCTTACATCTTCTCATATCCTCATCTCTATTCTTTATGTCTACATTTTACTCAACAACTACTTTAGTTTCATACTCCTTGGCAAAAAACAAATACCTTAGGTTACTTAACTAACTTGTAGTCTTGTACTTCTTTTACGAGTCCTAGGTCTTACATACTACATATAACGTATGAAGCAATGCTACAGTTTTTTTACCCGAGATTTCAAATCTAAGTATCTCCACGCAGAGAGAAAGTAGAAAAAACTAAAATCTTAGAATAGATAGAAAACATCACAGCTTGGAAGCTAAAGCATTGGCCTATCATGACTGAGTTGACGGGTTCAATTCCCAGGAAGTTTTTGTCGCTTGAAAAAATAAGAGAGGTTGCTAAGTATTTTACATTGTAATTTGAGGTAGTATTCTATAACAATTCTAAAAAAGTTTAAGATGGTATATTTTCCAAGCTTTAATTGGTATATCTCTATTGTGTATATAATTTTTTAGGTTTCCTATTATTATATATTCAGCATCTGCAAACCAGTAACATCTTACATGTATGCATAATGCACAACAGATGCATGCAAACGTCTTTTGTTTTCTCTTTAAAATTTCCCATTAAAAGTGAAAGTGTTACAAAGAAAGTACAAGACAGGTTTTATTACATTTAGATACAAACTTTTAAATTATTCTCAGCATGTAATAGTCCCTAATTAATAGTAGGTGTAATAATGTGTCAAATAAAAAGTTCTCTCTACTATGTCTCAAGCAGTCTTGCACAAGAATTGCATTTATACTGCAAAGCATACATATATAAATTTATATCTCTATATATACAAATGTAGCATTACATGTGAGAATACAGAGATGAATATTGCTGTCTTGTTAGTCATGTCAATTTTTTTCTTCTAGTCCGTTTCTTCATTCTCTCTCTTCTTGTGCAATCTGATGTACCCAGTTGCCTTATTCTTTTTTTTGCAAGACAAAGTGAAAATTGAAGTGAAAGCTTGAAAGTAAATTTCCTTCTTTTCCAACAACTCTGACATTGTATATTGTCTTTACGGCATACATAGTAGGCTCACTCAACTCTAACATCTACATGTTGTAATAGTCTTTTTACTATAATATCTTTTCTATACTACCTCACATTCTTACATTTAGCTCTAACACTTGAGAACCAAGTCAAGCTAAGGGAAGGGAAGATAGCAGCCTATATTTTCACATGGGCACACGAATACTAATGTTAGCTAAAAGTTTAGAATAGTATAATAGTTGTAGTATTAGAGGTAGCTTCAGTGGTAAAAGAAATGTATAAGCTTTCTAAGTGTAGTAAAGAAAATAGGAGTGAACATAGTTTTTCTTACTAATACAAGGCCCTCCATGATGTTACTCTCTACTCTACTACTACTACAACTCTTTTCTTTCGCTTCGCTAGACAAACTTTAAAAGTCAACTTGTGAACTTTTTAATATCACAGCCCGTCTTTTTTTCAAACTGATAGCATCTCTCAACTTGAGACATGTATTATAAAGCTAGACAGAGGCAGGAGACATCATGGAAAAAAGGATCTGACGATGTTGCTCTCATTCTTTTTGGTTTTTCTTCCCTTCCCTTCCTATAAGCATTATTGAGAGAAAAGATGCTTCAAAGATGTTAGTCAAAAAGTAGAGAGAAAAGCAGATGAAGAAAAGGGCTTGTAAAAGGAAAAGGAGAGGAGAGAGAAAGTCGACTTTTATTTTACGCCTTCTGTATGTATGTACGTAAGCAAAAGTATGTGTGTGCCACATGTTCGACCAACATATCAAAAGTTTGAATCTATTAATGCTCTATATTCTTCCCAATGAGATATAAGAAGTAGAGATGTACTGAACTTTTTTGTAAACCAAAAAACTCAGTGGTTTTTCAAACATAAGAAATCAGTTGAGTTTTCGGTACATCTTGGGTTCGCTACATCTCTAATAAACACCATATACTCTCTCGCTTGCCTGTCACCTACAGATAGTGCATTATGTCCTCTCCACCAACTTCTCATCTGGCTAAATCTGCTTAACTACTTTTCTCACTAAGAAACCCAAGACTTCTCTCATAAACTTTATGTCATTCTGGTACATACATACAGAGACAGAGTAATTAGTACGAAAACAAGAAAATAAGTAAAATCAGACATGAGAGAAGAAGAAAGCTATAGAGATCTGCTTAAGAATTGTTGGCCCAATTTTACATAGATACGTCAATAGCTGTAAATGAGAGAGACATTAAAGTACAAAGTTTCCAAAAAATGGTTGATATTCCTTTCAGACACAAACAACTGATATGATTACGAGCAAGATCATATAGCAATATAAATCGTTTAAAGAAATGTGAGAAGAAAAGATATAGACTATATAGTATACTATATGTATCCAAAGTATAAAAAGGTATATAGAAATATGTGTGAGAGTGTAGTAATTCTAGAACCAATATTTTTTGCGGTGAAATCTACTCTCAGTGGCAATCGTAGCAATTCAAGTCTCGCATTTTCTCTAGAGACAATCCACTCACTCTCCACAACAGATTTTCGATCATAAAACTCGATGAAATACTTCCGGACTCTTCTCATACTATACTAACTCAGCTTCCATTATTATTATTACGACTCATATGTGATACCCTACATTTCTTTTTTCAACATTCAACAAACTCTTTTTTTTTCCTTGCTATTGTCTTGTCTTGTAGAAAACATACTTGTAGCCTACTTTTTTTCTTCAAGTTCAAGAAATCAAACCAAAACCAAAAAAATGAAAGACTCTATATAAGAGTTGAAGTTAAATCCCTTTTATCTTTTTACCAGCTTGGCTCTTAGAGAAAAGGAGAAAGTGTGAGACAGAAGAAACGAGGGCCACTCATCCGTAGCAGCCACTTTTTCTCAATCCAATCCATTCTTCAGTTTCAGTCTATTGATATCTTCAAGTACAGGGAGAGTGAGAGAGTGAGAGAGAGAAAGCTACATATAGGCCAGGATCCTTGTGACTTTTCCTTCACGTTTTTTACACTATAGATACAAGTGCAATCTCACTCTTATGTACAGAGATACCTGAGATGAGTATTTCACTTTCTCTCTGAGAATGCAAGTCATGAGTAAAAAATTTCATTCTATTTCAAATACTGCGTAGTAAAAGTATTTCAGAAATTTTACACGAGAATTTTTCACTACTTGTGCAATAGAAAATAAATTTTGAAATCCAAAATATTATCATGCTTCAGTTTATAACAAATGAGATTATATAATACATTAAAAAGTAAAAAGCTACTCTAACTAGGAATCGAACCTAGAACCTTGTACTTCCAAAGAGCATCCTCAAATATCATTTTTACGTCACACAGCAGACATTACTAAAATATGATTTCTCAAGTGTGGGATTTTGTGCCTTTAATTTAACCAAATTTTGAATCTTTTTAGCAATGTAATTAATTAGAGTTTTGAGTGAAAGCATTTCAAAATACTGCCAGAGAATTCTTATTGTAAAACATGTTGAATTATGACAAATGTATAAAGTTCTCTTCATTTTTATGTCTACTTTATTATCTATAGCCACCAGCTGGTTCACACATACAGTTGAAATCTATTTTTTAAGATTTTGAGTGACATCTCTTTATATAACCTACATTTTGAATATTCTTGTCGTCATTCACTCATCTCTCCTCTCATCTTATGTCTTGTCACTTTATCTCATTTCATTTTCTCTCTGACTTTTGTAAGCTACGTGAACTAATCGTCACATGTATGACATATAACTTCCTAAAACCTTCTGACAGCTAATGACGAAAAGTAGTGAGTTTCCTTGTTGGACAAAATTACTAATTCAACTTTTCAACTCCTCTTCATTTTCACTATGTGTGTGGAAACAAGTTTCAATCACATGTGTTGGCGTATTATTATTTCTCCATCAACTTCCTTTCCCTTATGTATTTATAGCATAGTCAAAAGAACTAGTCACAAGGGCATTGTGAAACTTTGCTCTTCTATCTAATGTCAGCTAAGGATTTGTTGTAAAAGATTTTCTTCTATGTATTCAAGTCTCGACACCATTTTGCGAAAAGACTCTTTTTTGCACAGAATATAAGCTTTGTTATATATATATGCAATACATAATCCTCGTGCCAAAAAAAACTTAATTGAAAGACGTAGTGCTACTTACCAGGTTGTAGTCGAACCATTTGGCACAGGAGAACGAGAATTAGTGCTGACCAACTCCAATATGGTGAAGACATTTTCGAGAATGAGAAAAAGCTCTCAATTTAGTATTCAAATATTCTTCTGCTTGTAAATCAAAAAATTAGTAAATAAGAACTTTTACAAACGTAATACACTAGCACAAAACTGCTCAACTATATCGGCACTGTACACATACACAAAATAACCACGTATACTTTAGAATAAAGATTGAAACAAAGCAATTTTGTTTATATAAGAAATGTTGCAACTAGAAAACTTACTGTAACACACAAAAAGTCTTATCCATGACAAATCCTCTCTTACTATTCTCTCCTTTGCTTCTTATTCGTTTTAGAATGTTGTTGTACACTTAATTTCTTTTGTAGCAAAGAGTAGTTGAGACAAGAAGACACACACGATGACTGCTTACTACCAAGAGGAGTTTCACACAAAGAGCTTTTGCCTTTTCACTTTGAGAGAGAGACACACACATAAGAGAAGAAAGCCACAGAGAGAGAGAGGAGCACACACATGCAACTATATATAAGTAAGTTTGCTCTGTATGTTTCAAGAGTGGCCAGATGATGAAGATAATTTTTTGTCACTGGAGTGCTAAATAGGTTAACGGATTGGGCTCTAGAGAGGAACTGAGAAAGGCAGGGGAGAAACATGCAGGACTTTAGCATAGGCGCCGTCGCAATTTCAAATGATAACTTTCCTTTTTCCACTTTCACTCTTTCACTGCTCTCTCTCTCTCCCTTATAGTAGAAACGCATTGTAGTGTACTCGATCCTAGTCTGAAAAAGGAGTTGCTGCTACAGAGGAAGAAAAACCAAACCACCAAGTATGTTGGGCTCTTCCAAAAATCTTCCAAAAATATAGAATAGAGAGAGAGGAAAAAAAGTAGTGAAATGCTCTTGGGTTTTAAAGCATTTTCTGTTATGGGGCTTGTAGAGTCTAAGAATAAAATGCATGGAGTAGTTATTTTTGTAGTGTAGGAAGTAGAGAAGCTACTATGCAATTATGGATAGCTTAATACTACCATTAGACTAGAACTACCACTAAAATTATTATTACTTCTACTTGTACGTCTTATTAAAAAGTTTTTCTCAACTTATGACAAAAGTCAAGATGTAGTTTTTGAGTAGTAGTCTCACTACACAAAATAAAAGTAGAGCGGACAGATATAGCTTCTTACTTTCTAAAATACTATATGCTAATGAACACCATAGAGAGAGAGAGAGAGAGAGTGAGAGGTGTGGGTTATATATATATTTTTTGAGTGGATTATTTTTAAAGTCTGTCTTCTAGACTTTTTTTAAGGCGTCTTTGAACTCTAGCCACAAACATTGTCTTATGTATGTATAAAGCACAAGTCACCACTCTGTCATTGGTAGCAAGGATATATAACACGCTAATTAATTTAAAAGCACTAAGCTAGAATAATTTATGAGCATCATCTATACTGCTGTGTGTACTAGAAACCAAAAACAAGAACGGTAGTTGCATTAAGACACAATGAAAAAAGAGAATAGGATTATAGGACGACATAAGATGTGTCCAAGGGAAAAAAACGGAAGAAGAATGACTGGAGAAAAGAACTGGGCAGCCTACAATACTTTTTCTCTGTTGCCCTTACCCTTTCTATATTTATTTGGTTACCACAACTAGCAACGATGGGAGATTTGTTGTGACTAAAAAGCTTCTTTGGCTAAATTAGATTGCTAACATTAGTCCAGTCGTTCTCTGGTATTTGTGTGAGAGCTGTTTTAAATTCACTGTAGACATCGAGTCTGGTTCATATGGCATTTCACAAAGTTTTTAAATTTGATTGATTCCTATGATCCTTCTTGTCAAATTAAAATGCACGAAAATATCTACATGAGAGCTTTGTCAATTAATTTGTTGTCTATTGGCCAACTTTTTATGTAATACCGTTTTTTCCCTTAATCTGATCTTTTTGTGACATAATGCTATCATCGAACACTGTTGTGTGTTGTGAGGGTTAGATTTATTTCGAAGAACTTGCAATTGGTGTAAAATGCTGGATACAAATTTCACTGTATTTTATCAATGCTAGTCAAGGACCTGGGTTCAAATCCAGCGACTGGCATACATTTTTGCTATCTTTTGATCCTTAATATTTTTCTATATTATTTCGTTTTATTTCTTGCTGCAATTTACTAATTTATTCCAATACCCCCAAATTATAAATAAAAAACTATTCAATGTTGATCATATATATAAGTTGAGTATAGTACATATTTACAGTGTATGTTGATTGCGTGAAGCAATCTATATGTCTGTTTGTTAGTTGTTTCAAACCATGGAATCATAGAGCTTTAGGAAAATACAGTATTATTGACTTAATACTAGTAGAAAAGACAGAGTCCATCTCTCACAGTTTGACCAACGTACATACACCACATCACATTGTATAACGACAGACTGATGCCGTTGGCCAACTATATAGTCTCTCCTGTCAGACTCTCTCAGTTTCCTTCCATACCGTATAGTCTCGTCCAACTTAAACATGCTCCACATATGTACTCAACTAAACTCTGCATTATAAGTAATCGAGAAATGGACTTTTCACTGATCCCTATATTTTCTTCTTTGTATAAGAAAGCCAATAAATCTCTCTCTCTTCTCTGTCGTCGTCTCTCCATTGCCCATTCTCTTCTTTTTCCAGAAACTACAACTAACTTTTGCTACGATGAGGACCATGGACCAAAAACTATATAATGTGTACGCACGTAAAGCACAGGCAATGACGCGAATATATCATTGTATACACTATGCTCCTCTCTCTCTCTTGCTTTCTACTCATTGTATACACAATCAATTTCAACTAGAACAAGTACTTGACGCTTCAAACGAAGGAATATATGTATAAGAGTAAGGAAGCCAAGCCATTATTATTAGAGTAGAGAGAGAGAAGAAACCTCTTTATATATGTTTTAAGAGTAGCATGTGACTTTCTCTCTCTCTATCTCATCTTTCACAAGTGAAAAGCATCTTCATTACTCGTCCTCATGGAAAGAGAAAGAGAGATCTATATATTTGTTCCTCAAGTGCACACACACATATAAAGAGAGAGAGATGTACTCACCACAAATAAGTCTACAAGACTCCAACTCTAAACATATGGACACACATGGCAGCATATTATTGTCTTCTATTATGCCAAGAAGAAACCTTAGTATTTGCAGAATCTATGTAGAGGTGAAGTCAAATGGAAAGATATATGTTTTCCCCCCAGTAGCAACAATAAAGAGGAAGAAGAAGAGAGATTCAGGCAAACAAATCAGTCTCTTTTTCTCCATACATTTCTACTCAGATATTTGTAAAGTTTGATCACACTCTGACCTTAACTATTTGATACATTGTTTTATTTTTGGAGTAGCCACAACTTTAAAAAATTGCTAGTAGCCAATTCTGGCTATAGAATAAATACGATATATATATTATTTGCTCTACTGTATAACTTTTAATAGTAAGTGCCTTTTTTGCCCTAGACTGTTATAATAAACATTACATAAATCTAACTAATACTTCCTGATATACTATACTACAACTTGGTATACCTATTAGCTTGCATGGTTGATTCCAAGGCCAAGAAATTTCAATAGGGGCAAGAATAGCTATGCTCATAATTTTTATCCTACATGACATATGGCATATAGAGCCAATATAAATATGTAAACTACTTTATAATTTTGTATTGTATGCTACATACAGAGAGAGGAGATATATATTTACTACATTTCTACAGTACAACAAACAACAATTCAAAACATTTATAAACAGCTTGTCAACAGGAACACCTAAGTGTGCCACTCCCTTTCTACATATAATATCTTTGCAGGCTTAAATTGTAATACAAGAAGAACAACAACTCAAGCAACTCAGGAACAAGATAAGAAGGAAAACATGAAAAGTATATTTGAGAGAGTTTGGAACAACAGACCAGAGTCTCTAATCACCATCGTTAAATATAGAGGAAAGTCAATTGTGACAAAGTTCGTGTCAAAACAAGGAGTTTGTGACTGGCGTTTAGAATTTTATTATAGAGTTATTACCATACTGTCAGAACACTCTCTATATGCTGGCTGTAGAAAACTCTTGGAGAAAGCTATATATGATGAAGAATAAAGGTAAAGAGAAAAGGTAAAGACAAACTTGGAGCAAAAGTCAGTTCAACTTGGAAAAAACTTTCTTCCTCGTTTTCTTCATTCAAAGTAGTATAGGTAGCCTACTTGTGCATATGGTTGCTTTAGTCTAAAGCGTGACAGCTCAGAGGCTCAATATTCCAACTAAACCTTTCTTACATTTTTTTTTCTTAGACTTTAATGAGAGTGTGAAACTTTTTTCTCTGAGTTTCTTCTACATTCAATTTAAATGAGCAGTGCTTGCTGTGATCGAAGAACGAGATGGGAACCTTGTAAAATAAACTGGAAGGTTATGAGGTCTGAATTGCCAATTGTTCTGAGAATCTCGTCAACTTTTTACAAAAGAAGAATTCGCACATACCTTTTCTTCATTTGCTACTCATCTATCAAAAACGTGTAGGTAATCATAAGGTAGCAAGAATTTTGCAAGAGGTTCTCTATAAGCTAAAAAGTTTCAACTCTGCATTCATTTCCGTACTCAAGTTTCTTCTTCAAGTCATGACAGAGTAGAAAACGAGTAGTAATTAAATGAATTTTGTGCTTTGAATTAACACAAGAAATATGTATACCTATAGAGCCTGCTATAGAAAACAAAGTGAATTTATAGGATATCATCAGAGAGCTTAGAAAGCTTTACCCTTAAGCTCAAAACGTGGGGATAAATGTAAACCAAAAGTGAGTAGTTTTGGGTTAACTATTGTAGACTACCTCCTGTTCACAAAATAGTGAGTGATAAGG
>VCNE01012242.1:0-12792 GCA_009869805.1 Oncopodura yosiiana
CAGCTCAAAATCTTACTAAAAATAAATTCTCAGAGACGTTAGAAATTCCACCAGCTCAAAATCTTACTAAAAATAAATTCTCAGAGACGTTAGAAATTCCACTAGCTCAAAATCTTACTAAAAATAAATTCGCAGAGACGTTAGAAATTCCACCAGCTCAAAATCTTACTAAAAATAAATTCTCAGAGACGTTAGAAATTCCACCAGCTCAAAATCTTACTAAAAATAAATTCTCAGAGACGTTAGAAATTCCTCCAGCTCAGAAACTAGCCAAAAATAAATTCTCTGAAAGCGTCGAAATTCCACAGGAGAAATACCCAGAAATCAATTTTGTTCGTCTAATTCTTGGAGGAGGTGGAAGTAGAATTAAAGGACTAGAACTTAAAACTGGGACGCGTATTCAAATCCGCGGAAAGGGAGCAAAGCTCAATGATTCTAGTGACACTAGACCACTACATGTTAACATAACTTCAACTAAAGCTTCTTCAGTTAAAGTTGCTAGTGAAACAATCCAGAAGCTTATGGCAGAAGAAATCAACAATCTTAATAGAGCCAAAGCAAGCAAACTTCCTCCTTCTCTTAATGACGATCTCAATAGCCAGAGAAATGAAAAAATGCATTTAGTTCATGTAGCTAATATTCCATTGGAAACTACGATGACTCAAGTTCAAATATTTTTTCAGCAATGGGGTACAAATTTATTTAATGAGTTTTCTATGTACTTAATTAATTTTAGAAATATTTGGTTCACAGGAAAGTGCCAAGTGGAAATGAGCTCTTCATTTAAAGCCACAGTGATTTACGATGACGTCATTTCTAGTTTTAATGCTATTAAGTATGGAAATGGGGCAAAGTTTGGTGACAATTTAATCCAAGTAACAGAGTTGCCTTTAACTAAAGATACTCAATTTACTGATAAAGTTTCCTTTCCATGCACACAATTTCCAAACATCTCCTTTCGCCATTTACTTCTTGAGCAAAATGCTAAGATGCTTCAAGCCATTGAGAAGGAAACTGGAGCCAAGATTCAAATTAGATGTGAAGAGCATGCGATTGTAACGGCCAATAATGTCGACTCGGTTCGAGTGACTTGTGCTAAACTTAAAAATTATTTAAAAGAATGTTGCTATGTTAAGAAAACTGTTGAGCGGAAGAAGAAATCGACTGAGGTGCTAAACGTAGCTAAAGATGAGACTCCGAAAATTGTAGAGTGCAGGGTGCCAATTCCTATAGAAGACTACCCGGGTATTAACTTTGTTGCTTATTTAATCGGGCCAGCTGGAAGTACACTGAAATCTCTTGAAAAAACAACTGGCGCCACAATTCAAATTCATGGGAAAGGCTCAAGATTGTTTCCGCAAGGGCCATCGTTAGCTCTTGTGACGTCATGTAGTTGGGAATCTGTGGAAAAGGCTAGTGACAAAATTTGTGAGATGATCCGGGATAAAATTAAATCGCCGGGTATTCAATCTGTAGCTAAGTCATCTAAAGCTAAAAATGTGAGAGGAAGCATAGCAAAAGATTTGGAAACTGCTAAAGCCAAAAGTGAATGCTCTAAAGTTCATATTTGTAAATCTTCTGAACAAAATATTAAGTCGGCTTCTAAAGAAGATAGGCCAAATAAGGATTCGTACTCCTATGAAATTCATGTGACTAACTTTTCCAGTACAACTACCATTACGACGCTTGCAGAATTTTTTGAGCAATGGGGTAATATAGAATGAAAGTTTTTAGTGATTCTTTAATTGTTGTATTAAATGAGAATTTAATTGTAGGAGAATGCAAAGCTGAGTATGTGTCACCTGTGCTAGCAAAAGTTTTATATTCAACTGAGAAAGGTTGTAAAAATGCTGTGAAATATGGACCAACTTATGAGATTGAAGGATGTTTTTTGACTATAGAAGACGTGTCTTCTATAAAACAAGATGAAGCTTTGGAAAAGAGATTACAGCAGCTTAAACTCAAATAGAAGTAATATGGTGTTAACAGGATTTTTGTTAATTAATGATTTGTATGAGTTGTTGGGAGAATTATATAATTTTTATAAGTTACGTAAGGGTTGAGAAAATAACATTAAGTAAAATTTAATTTTTCACATATATTTATTGATACAACTAGCAATGAGGAGAAATACTAGAAGAGCAAATATTTACTGTTTCACAAAAACATTTAAAAGAGCTTTTATTTCTATGAACTATTTTAGTGTTTGTCTGGAGTGGAGTCTGAGAAAATCTAAAATAACAAAATAAACACTTGAAAGACTTTTCTCCTGTGTGTTTTAAGACTACCAGAAGTTATAGTAATGTAGTCACAATATGTACATTTGAACGAATTCTCACCAGTGTGAGTTCTTAGATGTTGCTTTTAATCAGATGATTTTCTAGCTCTGTAGCTACACTATGAACACTTAAATCGTTTCTAATTCGTATGAGTTTTAACATGAATTTTCAATATGCTTGCATGCATAGTCACAATATGTACGCTTGAAAGGTTTCTCATTAGTATGATTCTTCATGTGATCTTTAAGATGGGCTGTTTGCAGGAGTAACTACAATATGAACACTTGAATGGTTTCTCTCCAGTATGAGTTCTGATATGTGTCTTCATGATGGATAACCCATTGGAAGCATAATCGTATATGTCTTTAATTTGTGGTACATCAGTCACATTTGAAAGTGTTTTCATCCAGTGTGAGTTCTCAAGTGCACTTTTAGCTGACTTGCTACCGGAGCACTATAGTTACAATATGTGCATTTGAATGGTCTTTCTCCCGTGTGTCTTCTAACATGAACTCTCAAACTGCTTAATTCTTTGCAAGCATATTCACAATATGTACACCTAAAAGGTTTCTCGTTAGTGTGAGTCCTCATATGTTTTTGAATAACGTCTGCTGCTTTGCAAGAGTAACTACAATATGAACACTTGAATCGTTTTTCTCCAGTGTGGTTTCTCATGTGACGCGTCAAATTTCCTGAATATCCAGTAGCGTATTCACAAAGTGAACACTTGAAAGGTTTCTCACCAGTGTGAGTTCCTAAATGTAATTTTAAATGAGTTGCGTGTGAAGCACTGTACTCGCAATATGTGCACTTAAATGGCTTCTCCCTCGTGTGACTTCTCACTTGGAGTTTTAGATTACTCATTTCCCTACAAGCATAATCACAATGTGTACACTTGAATGGTTTCTCATTAGTGTGAGTCCTCATGTGCCTTTTAATATTGTGTCTACTGGAGTAACTGCATTGTGAACATTTGAATAGTTTTTCACCTGTATGAGTCTTAATATGAGCCATCAGATGGGTTGCGTAACTAGATGCAAAGTCACAAAAAGAACATTTAAAGGCTTTTTCTCCTGTGTGCTTTATAACATGACACTTAAGATTTGTAGAATATTTATAAGCTTTATCACAATACGAACATTTGAAAGGTTTCTCATCCGTGTGATTTCTCATGTGAATTTTTAATTGAGTAGATTCTATGCAGGAGTAGTCACAATGTGTACATTTGAATGGTTTCTCTCCTGTATGAGTTCTTAAGTGGGCTTCGAGTCGTGCTTTTTCATTAAACTCCTTGCAACAGTAGCTACATTTGAACAGTTTCTCACCAGTGTGAATTCTAAGATGCCCTTCTAAATGAGATTTTCGTTTGGCAGAGTAGTCACAGTATGAACATCTGAATGCCTTTTCGGAACTTGATCCACTCGCCTTCTCCTTATTTTCTCTAAATCGTTGACACTTCAAACTTGAAGACATTTTAATTATTTTTCTGTGTTATGATCATATAGAAATAAAATTAGTACAGCTACAGCAACCAATATTTAAGTCATGTCTAAATATGTGAAGATGTTTGATAATTTACCTTTTCATTAATTCCTTTGCATTCGTGTAGTTTGTATGTTCCTTAGCAATATGAGAGTGAAGAGAGTCTGGTGATGGTAAATAACTTGAGCAACTTTGGCACTTGAGCCATACACTTAAAACTCTTCCTTTTCTGTACATTTTAATTTGAACAGTTGACTCACAGCTAAACTTTACTTTTAACTTTTACAGTATATAATAGTCTCACTCAGTCACAACTAGTATTGAACAATCCAAAAAAAATTAAATGTTTCTCCTTTTTACACTGCAATTATATACATCTTATTATAACAGTTTAAATTTCTTTGGTGCAAAGAGAATTTCTCAGGAAATCGTGATGAGCGTTGTTACTACTTATGTTTCTCTTTTAAGAGCTCCTTCTCAACACTGGACAAATTTTTTCCTCTCACAACTTTAGCATGGCTCAGTATAGTATGCTTCAATGAATTAGGTATTAGAATTTTTCCGTTGACTTTATCCCTCCCTTCTCCAAAAGTAATAATCTGTCCTTGAGGCAAAAATGTCTAAAGTCCCATTTTGTTCATAGGGACTACTATGGATAAGCTACTTATATTATGTGGAGCTTTAGCTGAGAAGAGAGTAGGGAAGCAAATGAATGAGTATCATTGTGTAAGACAAATATGAAAGAGTTTATATGCCACAGAAATTTATTATAGCGAGTAAACCTAGCTATATTATTTTTCTATTTGGCCCAATCTCCTTGGGCTGTTGTTAGGCTCTCTACTTACAAAGGAAGGTTTTCAGTCGTTTCTCGAGTTTTTGCTTCATTTTGGTCTCAAACGAAAGAGAACCTTTTAATTAGTCGACTAGTGACAATTTTTGTTGCCAATGGCCAATTAAGTGTCCTATGGGCCCTTGGCCATGTTAATTTCTCCATAAGAAACAATGTCAGAAAATGTGAAATACACGTACAAAGTAGTAAGTGGCGTCGCGGTTCCAACAAAGTCCAATTTTTTGATCTTCAAAATTAATTTTGAGCAAGAAGAAGGGCCCATTGGCAACACAAATTCTCACCACTCGACTAATTAAATGGTTCTCTTTCGTTTGGGACCAAAATGAAGCCAAAACTCGAGAAACGACTCAAAACCTTCCCTTGTTGGAGTAATTGTGATAGGAAAGAGGTGAGCAGAGAAAGAAAACTTCTAAGTACCTTAACTTACAGCCCAAATTCTCAAGGAGACCGATAAGGTACTAGTCGACATTATATATTTTCTATATTATAATACTCCCCAGCATTTGTTTTATAGAGTGTTATTCATGTATCCACTTCTCTGATCCATTCTAAGCTAAAACTCTAAATTTATATCTACTTGGCGTAGCATTTATGACTTTACAAAGTTTAAACCTTTTCGCCTCAAGGACAGAATATTATTGCTAAAGAAGGAAGAGATGAATAAACTGTGAGACATGAGAAGAGTGTCACAACTGGAATGAATGAGTAGCATTGTAAAAATCAAATGTAAACCTAGCTATATTATTTCTCTATTTGTCGCAATCTCCTTGGGCTGTTGTTGAGCTACTTTCAGTATTTGAGAGATTATGAATGAGAACCCTTGTAGAGAAAACTTGGTGCAAGTCGTATGTCGTATTGAAACGTTGCATAGTTTATAAGTATAGTCTAGGCATTTGTTTTATAGAATGCTATTCATTTATCTATTTCTCTGCTCTCTTGTAAACTAAAACTCCGTATACTGTTATAAATGGAGTTTATATTTATTGTGTCGTAGCATTCACGACTCTACGAACTTTAAACCTTTCCGCCCTCGAAGATGAAATTAAAAATATAAGCTGTGTCCCACAATTTAGACAATTTAAATTTTCGAATTTTCCTACAACTAGCGGTTGTATATACTACGAATTATATTTAAGTCTGAATATGATATTTTTGCAGAATGTTCAATCTCTACGCACAAATAATCTTATTTTTTGAAGAAAAAAAAACTTAAATTTTATTGTCATATACTAGCAATTAGTAAATGAGTTAATTTATATTACACTTCTGCTTATAGACTAAAGAGGTAGAATGTAGTAGCCCTGAATTTATTTTATACTGCTCTCATTTGCTTTTCTGAGACTGGATCCAACCTGCTCGATTTAACGTAAATTAACAACTAATGATACAGAGTGACGATTAATCAAAAATGACAAGTAGCAAATAGGGGTGACAACGATGACTAACAAATACGCTCAACTTACTACAAAGGGTGACCACAATTCCTGATAAGGTGACAACAATGCCACAGGTTTACAACTAAAAATTGACCACAAACGTAACCACTAATGACAAAAAGAGACAACTAATTAGATTAGATACTTACATTATTATAGATTAGAGTGGTAGCAGAATTTAGTAATTGGATAAAAATATTGACAAGAGATCCAACACAAGCTCTAAAACTGAACAGTGCTATACCGGGGGAATTAAGATTGTTAGTTTTGGCCGACTGTATTTGTTTTTATCAAGCTCAAAAATCACAAAATTAAATAGGCAATTGAGTAAATATTTAGGTTGATTGCATGCAAGAATCTAGAAAGCCAAAATCTATACACCGACAAAATCTATACAACGAATTCATACATTAAATAAATTAAATGATAGAACTTATTAATAGTAATGATCAAATTCGACGACGCTTTGAGGTATTATACAAGGAATTTTGGTTTCTTTTTCTCGAGTTATGGTCACTATTCAAAAATAATTCAGAAATTTCTCTTGTATCATACATCTCCACAAGCCTGTATAATCTTGAATTTAAGTGAGAATATATATATCTCTAAAATATTTTACGAAAAGGAGTTAAGATTTACATATGTATATGTTTTGTCTGTATAGATTAACGTGTGTATAGATTATGTACATGGATAGATTTTTGACGTATAGATTTAGCCATGTATAGATTTTTTTTCTAGATTCTTGCATGCTACGTTTAAGTTTACTTAAAAGAAGACGAGTATGGTGTCAGTATTGAATTGTTTAAATTTTATTTTAATTACCTATTTAAATTAATAATTTTCATTATTATTATTATTATAGTATTATTATGATTGTGATTATTGTTATATCCTTATTATTATTATTATTATTATTATTATTATTATTATTAACAAGCAATGCTAGGATAAAAGAATATTTGGCTACATTGGTAGAATAGTAAATATGAATTACTTTTTATACTTGTTTATATTGCACAGCTTATTAAGAATTTTAGGCAGTATAGACATTCATAATACTTATGGAGCTTACATGTAAGATGAATATTACTTCTTAGGAAATGCTACAAGTAGAGTAACCATTGCATGAATTACAGCATCAAAGTATTTGAGCATATACTTATACTCACATTTGCTAACAGTACCCAATCTCATTCCAAATGGCAACAAGGCTCTAACACTCCTTGCCACTTCTTTCCGTTCTCTCTTAGTTTTCACATCTTCACATGGAGTCGACTTCCAAATCTTTGCAAGCATAGCCCCTGCTTCATGATTGACACCAGAGACAGCTAAAAACATACAAGCTGCTGCTATATAACCTTCGATACAAATTATTGGAAGTAGAGAGGACTCAAATAAATTCATTTTTTCACCAAGGCGAATAGCTCCAAACAAACACGTATTTCCACCAAAACCACCAATTGCTATAGTTGTCGGCATAACAATTCCTATTTGACTAGCGTTATAATAAGAATTTAGAATTTTCCAGAAATTATGTCTCTTGATTATTGTAGCTAATTCCTTTTTATTTCCTATCGGTAACTTCCTATTGGTAAAAAAAATTTGTTACAATATTTTAACTTATTATGTTAGTCAAATCTGCAGTGGAGTCTGTCTATAACGGTGGGTCAATAGCCAAACAATTTCCGCCGTTTTAGACAGAACTCTCTTATAAACAGAGTCTGTCTATTACGGTATGTGAACAAATCAAGCACCTTACTCTTATAGAGAGAATTTTTTTCAATCAGAATACTGAATTACATAGTCAAATTTACTCGCAGCATTGGCTTCAGTTGCTTCAACGTACCAAAGATCTGAATTAATGCTTTACTCAGATATCCAGCACGATTTTCCAGAACTTTCACTACTCTTTCTCCAGAAAATGTAAAAATGCCAACTGAAGATGGCGTTTTCATTCAATAACCGTTATAGAGAGAGCCAATTTTCCTAAAATTCAGTGGAAATACACCGTTATAGGCAAAATACTCTTATATACAGAACCGTTATAAAGATAGTCGTTATAATGTATTTAGATAGGCTTTAAACCAGGAGACTGGAAAGTCACCGTTATAGACAGAATACCGTTACAGATAGACACTCTTTTAGACAGATTTCACTGTACTTACCTTTCCTGCTTGATCCTTTGGCAAATTAGCAGAGGTGGAATAGTACAGTAAAATATGAAAAAGCTTGCAGCTCCAATCAATAAGCCGGTAAAGATCATTTCCATTATTAACATGATGACGAAAGAGGACCAAGATTTATACTCTGAAGGAAAAATGTAGTATACAAATGCTCTGTTAGGAAATGCTCCGAAGGCGATTCCACCAATAAGAAATCCAGATATGCTTATCAAGCGACAGAAATAGGATAGAATATCGAGAAATGAAATCTGTAGCTTTGATTTATCGCTTAGCTGTTGATTCTCAAGTGACATAATTTGATTGAGAACTGCAACAATGTCTTGACGCTTCACAACCAAATTAAGTACTATCAGACCACCTCCCATACGAACCATGATGAAGAATCCACAGAGAATTACTTCCATGTAATTAATATCTGCCTTCAATTGACTAATAGCTTTCAATTGGAATATTATATATGCCAAATATAGAGCACTGAGTGCTACAATAAAATAACAGAAGAAAACGCGAAACTTTGATGTACACGTTTCCAATTTTTGTGTAGTAGAATTCCAACGAATAGGAATTGAGCGACATTTATATATCAAAGTAGTTATAGCTTTAATATGCTGTAGTTGGGCTTGAGAAAACATTTTTGAATCTGGTATATAGCTCTGATGGTGAAAGTCAACTGGAAAATTTTTTACCCTTTATATTCACTGTGTAAATAGTTAGCTATGGAAGTAGGAGACAGGATGTAAGACTCGGTGTAAGGATTATAGCGGAAATGGAAATATATATATATATATAATTTCATTTGATAGCTCATAATTATATCTTATCGATTTCAAGCTTTCATAGCGTCAGAGATCAGTTTTTAGTTTTCATATTGAGCTTCTTTATATATTCAAACCAATGTCGAAAGCAAATGGAAAGTAAAGGTATCCATTAAATTTTTAAACTAACAATCTTTCCGGCTCATATGCTCATTTATTATAAAACAGAAGTAAGTTCATAAACGATAAATTATATGTAGCTATAAAATTATAGTTTTATCTTATTTCTCCTTCTTGTTTACATTAAACACATATACATAACTTTAGTGTTAGAGAAAAATTTCATACCGCAGCTCACTTTCAGCTATAATATTGAAAACTGTACTTTCTATTTTTGACATTGGCTCAACTAATCTACACTAGAGAGAGATACTCGTCATTTGTGTGTGCAGGAAATGATTATTTTTATCAAGCTTTGCAAGTGAAATTTTTCACTGAAAAGTGAAAAGTTAAAAAAATTGAAATATTTCGAAATTTTTCACCACTTTAAAATAGGTGAAAAATGAAAAAAATTGAAATATTTGAAAAAAATGCAATTTTGCACTGAAAGAATTGAAATAATTGAAAAAAAATACTCGCCATCTTGTGTTTTTGCGACTATTTCACCACTAATTACACTAGATGTCGCTTATTTTTTTCAATTTTTTCAATAATTTCAATTTTTTTAGTAAAAAATTTCAATTTTTTCAATTCTTTCACTTTTCACTTTTTGAAGAGTGAAAAATGAAAAAATT
Organism: Oncopodura yosiiana; assembly: GCA_009869805.1. Taxonomy (NCBI): domain Eukaryota; kingdom Metazoa; phylum Arthropoda; class Collembola; order Entomobryomorpha; family Oncopoduridae; genus Oncopodura; species Oncopodura yosiiana. The sequence continues at coordinate 9,783 of VCNE01012242.1, forward strand.
ACAAAGCCTGATTTTTATGCTTCAGATTGATTTTTAATCTACAACATGTTAGTCTTCAAATTTAAATACATTAAATATCATATTAAATAAGCTGGCATATTTTTAAAACACTTTTCAATTACCATTACCCCTATAGATAAAATCGTTGTAAAGGGTAGCAAATAAATAAACAGACTTTGAAACAATATTGATTCTTTAATAATATACTTTGGTCGTTGTTCCCTCTGTTGAATAAGTTCAGCAATTCTCTTATTTATCACCATACCATACGTTTCTGGTAACTTATTCCATAATTCTACAAGACCAGCCTGTCCTGCTAAATTCATTTCTTCATAAAATATCCCTTTAAAATGATATAGAAAAACGAGTTTCAAATCAACACTTTTTTCTTCTAGCCAAATATGATGACAGCTCTGATTTTCATTATAAGCTCCAAAGACTTGGTTCCAGTAATTCTCCGTTGGCGCTAGAGTAAAGAATTTTCCTTGAAACGGACAAGCCTCTAATTCTACACTGGAATTCACCAAGTGAAAATTTTCTGTAGTTAAATTGGCGCGAAGCATTTCGGAATATGAAATCGCAAACATAGCAAACATTGTAGGATGTCTATGATAGTCGCAGAATTTATACCCATGTTGTAATAGCATAGACGTATTTTCAAAAGCGATTGATTTTGGCGGGAGTAAAATCTCACTTTTGAAAAAATTTTCGTACTGACACGACAGGATGAATGTACTTAAAATAAAAAGTACATCATAAAGATTTAAATCACTTACATCCTGACGCAGAGAAATTGCGAGGGAATTTTTAAATAATTCCGATAACGAAATATTTTTCTTGCAGCTTAGGGAAATTAAAACGCCTAATGGAATTAAAATTAAGGACGTAATCCAGACCCAAGTTTCAAATGGTGCAAGCCATAATGTATAGGATACCCAATCTAAATCGTTGACGCAATAAAATAAAATTCGGTTCATATCTTTTCCAGGAATCCAGATACTTTGAGTTATCCAGGAATACATCCGAAGATAGGCTGGGAGTAATGTCATTTCAGACCAGCGGCTATCATACGATTTTGAATTAAAGAGCGGGCTTTTTAAAGTAAAGTTGTAGCGCAATACTAAATGATGCGCTTGGCGAAATTTCTTGTTTATTGCGCATGCCCAATCTTTTTGAGATTTTGGAGCAAAAAATTTCACTGGTTGATATAAACAGCCGCGATATATGCTGCTGTCTACTACAATTCCCTTTTGATTTAGTTGCTTATTAAGTTCCCACCAGAGACGCTTGATGGCGCTGTTAAATATTGGCGCTTCATATTTATGCCATTTGGTTGTTAAGCACCATGCGCAGGATATAGTTTTACGAGAATGTTCTAAGCTTGATGTTATAATGAAGGGTATATCTACACGATAGAATATAGGTAAGGTTATAGTAAGAGTTAATATATTTTCTAAATGGTCACGTGGTTGAATTATTATATAGACAGATGTGAAAAAAGGTTGATAGATGTCGTTTTCGTAACTCTTTCCAATTTGTAGTGAGGCCAAATGATTAAAGTGATTCGCAGAGTTTAGACCAAAAGCGAGAAATATTCCGCAGGATGTTAAACTTAGGTTTGAATAATGTGGCTGTGGGAGTCGAAGTGGAATATTTGGTACTTCAAAATTGTAGTTTAGGATTCTGGGAATGGAACGAATGGATACATATTGAATTTCTTGTATAAGACTTTTTGATAAAGATGTTTTGTAGTTGTAAATGTGAAGAGAGCAAAAATGTGGAATTAAGGCTAAAGAAACTTGAGGATTTAAAATCCATTTTAAGATATAGACGTAGCACAAAATATATGAAGCTGACATTTTGCTATATTTTAACTAATGCTTATTGTGAGACGTATCAGAGCAGATTGTTTCATTTTGGAATTATTTTTCAGACAACTCAAGATACCGACTTGTAAGTATAAAGTATATAAAGTGTGCATTTATATATAAAGCCATGAAGACAAAATGCCTATTTTGAGCTTTTGGTCATCTATTGTACTATAAGGGTATTGATCATAAGTAATTCAAATAGAAATGCTGCATTGTTTGGTATTTGAGCTAAGATGTTCAGAATGCAGGTGTGAAAAGGACAGGGCTGCTTAATAGTAGATTTTCGATTAACAATTAACGAGTACGATTAATTAATTTTAATCGTTAATTGAAGCTGAGATTTAATATTTAACTTTAGTCGTTAATTTAATTGTATCCGAAAATTTTTAATTAATCGTTAATTTAATCGTAATGAAAAATTTTAATTAATTTTAATCGCTAATCGTAACTCTGCAGTTGACACCAATTTAATGTTAATCGTTAATTTTGATCGTAAGATGTAATTAATCGTAGCGAAAAATTTTACGATTAACCAGCCCTGGAAAAGAAAGTGTTTATAATTTATGGAGAGCTTGTTGAACAGTAAAATTTATTTAGTAGACTCTTAAGAAAAGACAATGTTTTGTGTAAATACAATATTTGGTGACGACACATGACACTTATTTATGTCTAAGTGAATGAGCTTAAATAATGTGACGGTAAATTGTGCCTACAGCGTAGAGCCAATGTTTTTTTTAATAAACTATGTCATACATACTAGTCATCAAGTATGTAGTAAAAAAGAATATCATTGAAAAATAGATTCACTACTTTTATTCCCATGTCAAATTCTACTATTTTTATGTACTTAGTGAATATGGTGCTAAAAGACAACTATAGCATAATTAAAAAATTTAAGCAAGTCTTTCTCCTTAGCTATCTATTATTGTCTATACAATTATTTGTTAGATGTATAAAATGTCTAATACGATACACTTGGCGAAGAAGCACAAATCATTTTCCAATGCTTTACACTTGCTTATGATTCCTACAAGGGAAGGTTTTCAGTCGTTTCTCGAGTTTTGGCTTCATTTTGGTCTCAAGCGAAAGAGGACCATTTAATTAGTCGAGTGGTGTCAATTTGTGTTGCCAATGGCCAA
>VCNE01012260.1:0-44852 GCA_009869805.1 Oncopodura yosiiana
AATATACCTGTTCCAGGATAAATATATTCATCCTACATGAATATACTTGAACTAGTATAAGTATATTCATACTGCAAGTACAAACAAACGCTAACATATACACTATAAATAAATAGAGCTGCATTAGAAAACATTGTCAAGGAAGAAGAAAAAAATATGAGAAGAACCTAAAATGAAACATGATATGAGAATTTATTGGATCGAATTACAAAAAGTTGGAGGAAGAAAAGCATGACAACAAAAGTAGGAAGCGAAATGGTAATTCAATTTTTGTAATTGAAAAGCATGTAGTAGTATACATAAAGTGGATTTGTATCATCCAAACGATCTATATGGATTGTTGTTGGAAATACAGTACGTGACGTGACAGTGAACCAATATAGAGAAAGTGGAGTCACATTTTGCTGATAGCATTATACAATAGCTACAATTACATTTTACTATATGATATTTATACTAAGCAAACGAAATGTAGAAAGCCAGCCGCCATACATTCTATTCAAGTAGTCTAAGAAGTAAGGAAGAAAGTTTTAGTATATGTATGAAAAAGACTTAAGAATTATACAATAATAACACGTGGAAAATGGAATAAGATTTCGATTTTTTACACAGGCAACTTTTGACTAATATATTAGTTTTTTCTTGAAACACTTGCACAGAATATATGCTATGTGATTTTACACGTCAAGTGAAATGTAAAGTTAAAAAACTGCTTTCAACTTTCAAGTCTCAAACATAAATTTCACACTGAACTTTTGGTGGTGAAGTTGTGGATAATCTTCCTTTAAATTCTCCGTAGTTTAGTTTTTTTTAAATTGTTGGTACTCAAAATAAATTAAATAAAATGCAATATCCTAGACAGGAGGACTAATTTTATGCTCATTCCTTGATTGACTTTTCTACTTTAATTTTTATACGTAGTTTCACTTATAGTTGCTACTGCTAACTAGTTTATAGTATTGACTAAACCCAATATAAACTTTTTACCTATTTTATGCATTTGATAAACTACACTTTATAGTAAACCCTTATAGAAACACTACTGAAATTTGAAATAATGACAAGTTTTCCTTTATATGTATATATATATACTCTGTCAATAGTAGTTTACCTGTAGTAGAAATGAAAACCCTGTTGTATTGTATTTGGCTACATTATTATTCTCATATTTACTCTATTATTGTATACTTAGTTTCAAATTTAGTATTGCAAGCAAAGCAATGGTGACAACTACATACTCTCCGGTTGTTGCCTTCTCTCTAAAAAATTATTTATTGTTTTTATAGTAATGTTATCTCTTTTTGTTTCCCCCTAATGTTCATGTATTGTCTCAAGTTTTGTCATATTGCGCAAAGAAGTAAATACCATACACGTATCATTGCAATAAATATATTTCAAAATTGATTGCTAATTCTGTTTACATTGTAACATTGTTCTTTTTTGTGAAAAAAAGAGACAAGGAGAGAGAAAGAGTACCATTGTGTAAATCAATATATATATTTATTATATAATCATTCATAACAGATTTTTGCTCAATCACTAGTTTCTTCTCCAATTGCCATTTTTCAACTTACTTTATTTACAGCACTTCGAATCTGTTGAGGTTGGAAATCATATTTTATAAATACTAATTTACTTCTCTTATGTGAAGGTATGTGATGACAAATTGGCTGACGGTGTTGACTATCCATACTTTTTTATTTATTTTTTAATGTCATTTAATTGATTGCTTAAAGATTTGAAATTTTTTATATAGATTTTAGTGGTAATGAAAACTCGTGCATTTTCTTTTATTGTAAATCTACTATCTCTATAATGTCGTTCTAAACATCAAAATATATATTATTGATACAAGGCTCACACAATTAATATTTAAAACACACATGGTTGGTACTATGCTACAGAGATTAACTATTAGAAAGGCGTATTTACATACCAAGGTTTGCTAACTTATATTATGCTAAATAATTAAAATAAATGTAGTTATTGTAGAATTATATAGCTTGGTAGAAGCTAATTAAGTAATTGAGTATCACGCTACATAAATTCAACTCGCATTAAAATAGCGCAGCTATACACATAACTATTATTTAAAATGGGTAAACGTTAAAGATATGATGACAAAAATATATACTAAATATAATGGGGTTTCAACTGAGTGAAGATTTGAAGATTAGACGAATTGAAGCGTCAGATTTTGATCTTATATTTAATTTTCTTTGATGACATGATGATGATTTTGGCAAACAGGAGCTACGGAAGTATCTGTCAATTTGTACTTACGGTCCATCAGCAAGATAGATGATTATGAAATGGTAAGTGTGTGAAGTGTATCATTTGTGATGGTGGTTTCTTCAGTGTATATTGTTGACATGTCTCTGATATCACTTGAGAAAAAAGTGACAATCAAGAAAAAATATCATTTTCATCATCATCAAGAGTATTCAATTACAATGTTTGGTTACTGGTCGACTACACATATATACATAAAATGGTTACTAAACTAATTATTTAATCCAGAAAAGTTTTCTATAATGTTAGAGAGACTCTTGAAGTTTACATACATGAAGAACTATATATATATGTAACGCTGCTGACGAAACTTGTGTTAGTAAAAGGAAAAGATACAGATCTTATGTCATCTTGAAATGAAATTACGACCGACACTCATCATCACAAGAACCAAGTTTTTATCAGATTATCTCAGTCTAAAAGAAGAAATGAGTTTAGTCTCCCTATAGTAGATAATACGCAGTTGAGAAATGAACCTACATTTTCACCATTGTTACCACCATTCTTTTTTTACGTCTGTATATGTATAGTTAAGACTCGTCTCATTTTTTAAAATGATAGCATCTGCTCTATTCTCATAGTTGCAAATTTCTCAGGCATATATTCTTTCTCTAGACTACATATATATAGTACAATGAAATACTTTTTGTACTGAAACATAGTTTCAACTTTCAAGGTGTGCTCAAAAGATATGTCTGCACAAGCTACAACTAATAAATTTTTGTCTTGAGCATTTGCATAGACACACACGTACTATATATATGATACTCTTTACGTTTTAAGTTACATGTGTTCATATATAACGTGTTATTTTCTTGAGTAAAAAAAGTGCCAAAAGTGAGTGAGTAAGGCAACAAAAATAATATCTTTAGGTTCATCGTAATAGAGAAAAGTACAAGAGTTATAGACTCTGAAACGCGTAACTTGACGTAACGCCCTTGCATATATTTATAGCAACTTCTCACTCAGTTCCGCACACCTGTACAACAAAATATAGTCAAACTACATAGGTCACACTGCCATTTCCCATCTCATTGTTCATTTCTTTTTTGTCCATTATTCTCTCTGAATATTTTTAGACACAATAATACAACATGGTCTAGTATAGCTCTCATAGAAACTAGTAGAAAGCTGAGCATATCATAGCAGTTCAAATCACTCCATTTTCCTGTCAAGAGTTACACTAACAACTCTCAGAACTCTGTAGTTCTATTATACTCTTGTTTATGTCAGTTTCTAAAGAATTTTTATACACTATAAGTCTACATATAGGCACTATTAGTGTGTGCATAAATAGTTTTAATGGTTCAACTTGGCCAGGCCAATTCAAAGACTAGGAGGTTATTTCTGATTGTAAGAACAAATAAGATTTTTTTTCTTCGCTTTGTAAGAAAAAGATGATGAGGAATCTTTTCTGCCTAAATCATATTTTATCCACACAATTCGCTCATAACCTCGTTATATGAATACATACTGTGAACAAGAACTGCTATGTACGTTTCATTTTACAGCTTATGTATTGCGTTTCGTGTAAAACAGCAATGAAGAGAGTCAAAAGGAGGTTGAACAAAAATAAAAGAAGATCTATTATGTGTTTTGTTTTCTTAGATATAATAATGTGGACCCAGCAGCAAAATTTTACCTTTGTTATATATACATTTGTAGGAGAAACGAAGGTTTGATCAATCCTTCAAAAGAAATGTGTTAAGGGAAATTCGGAAAGTTTTTGAGAGAAAAAGAAAATTTCTAGAGCTATACATATAGATTGGTTTTGTATTATTGTAGTGGATATCTAATATTAAGGATCTCAGGATTCTGTATGCATTTAAACCTCTTCCAATGTCACATATACACAATGCAGTTGCGACGAGATGAAAAGTGCTTTTAGTCTGATAACAATCTTTAGCCTATAAACTCTGTAAATACAATGAGTGCTTCAATATATATATACACTTAAAACCTATAGTAGTTCAATATACGCTTTGCATTAAGTGAAAGCAAGGACTGAAAGTGCTTTCTCTCTCTCTCTGTTGATGATGCAAGGAAAAGATGGCTTATCATGCGTTGAGTCTTTCTATATAATATTCTTTTGAACTTGTTTCTAATGTCGTTTTTCATCTTATCATTTGTTCCAAATTTAGAGTCTTTCTATACAACTTGTCACGTAGTTGAATCTGATTAAAGATCTTTATATACTGTTACTATAAGGAATAAAAAGGTCCTTGTCGTAGTACTTTAGAGATCTCAAGTTTAAAATCCACAATGAGAGAAGAGCAAAAGATACTTGAAGAAAATGACTAGAAGCTAAACATAGACAAAACACTAAAGTCTCGAAATTGGGTGCAGGAACACGAAAACTACTCTCTCTACAATAATGGTGAGAGGTTCCACTATTTAAAGTGAGATTAAAGAGCATTAGAAGAGTATATAGAGAATTCCAAAGACTTTCATTCTCCTCAGGATATTTTAGCTATAAGACTCAAGGGTAGTATTGAAAAGACTTGCGATGTAATGTTTCTTTTCAAAACAATGGAGAAAAAGAATTATGTTTATATTTGCTAGCTTAATGTTCTTTAGTAATAAGTTGACATTGTGATCACATACACTAATTAAAAAAAGTTTTTAACCAGTCTAAAATTCAATAAGATTATATCTATATTATAGTGTAGCTTAGGTTTTTGAAGAATATATAAATTTTTCTATAATTCCTTAACAGACCACTAGTCTATAGATTTATAACGTTCCTTTTGTGATGACGACCATTACGTTCCATAAAAAGAGATGTGACAAGAGGAGGGAGAGAGACAGACATGTAGCATAGATATACAATAACAAATGACAATTTACTAAAACGATTCTTCTATGTTTAATAAGATGTCACACGTCTGTGTATATCACAAGATATCTAGACGTATATTACACAGTTTGAGTTAGGATATAAACGATTAGTTACTCAAACTCTTATAAAGATATATGTATAATACATTGTACAGACTTTTCCTTGAATATAAAGTTGTGAGTCTTGTCTCTTTCCTTCATTGGCCCTGCACACAAAAGGATTTCTGGACGACAAATAGTTCTACTTATAAAATGTTATATCCATCTCTCTCTCTTTAGAAGTGGAAGCAGAGAACAAAATACAGAGAGATACTTTAGTTCAATCAATCACTGACCAAAAGTTTTTCCCAGTTTTACCAGTGTCATTCTTCTACTCTTTACACTGTAATACACATATAGCATACACATATATAGATCCTCTTCTCTCAAACTAAAGTCGACCCAGAGCACATCTGTATAAACTTAAATTATGAGATCTCTTCTCTATGACCTTTTTTCCTAGATGTAAATGCATCATAAGTATATAGAGAGAGATAGCATTTTCGATTTTATTCTTAGAAGTAATTTATATGCATGGTCGACTCGTATTTTAGCTAATGTAAGCTACAAAGTTTTCAAAGGTGTGGTTTTATCTTGGGAGCAAAGTGCTTTCACAGTTCAGAGTTGATGCAACATTCTATATATATATAGTTTCCCAGGTGCCAATTATTTTATTAGCCAAACCTCGCTTTGATGATGAGCACATGAGGACCAGAGAATAAAAGAAGAGAATCCTCTTAAGAGAGAAAAAAAATCGCTTTGATCTTTTTCTACTGAATTTCTTTGCATATCTATCATCATCTTAACTTACCTTAGTACCAATGTGTATAAATTCCTTAGCCATATCTCAACCACCGACAGACAAAAAAATGAATGAGAAGAGGAACGTATAGCGTAGTACATATAGCATCACATTGTTGAAACGACGATGGTTGAAAAAGTCTTGAGAAAACTAAAAGTAGAAAAGGAATTGAAGAGAAAAGCAAAATTTTCAGAGATGAGCAAATTCATTCAACTATAGGAAGAGAGCAACCAGAGGTTTCTCTCTAGTAGAAGGAATGACAGGAATTTTCAATGTTTCTTTCTCTCATATAACTACACAAGGTATATATATAGAGAGAGACAGTTGGGAAAAAGAAAGTTGAAAACTAAGGCAGATAGATAAGTTGCAGATGCAAGATGTTAGGTAGTTTTGCCTCCTATAAACTTTGCCCGTTGCCCTACAAGAGAATTTTCTTCTATCGTCATCACCTAACACTGCTACTGCCACTATAGAGCAAATCGATGGCTAGCCTTTTCATCATCTCATGTGTTGAGAGAGAGAGAAAGTGAACAAGAAACCTAAATAAAAGTGAAGACTGCATGCTTCTTTATGTACAGAGGTTATATATTATATCTCTTCTATTATACTGTAGTGTAGCAACTTTCAAAAGTGTGCATGAATGTTCCTCCTTGAATGTCTTCTATTTCGTAGTAGAGACATAGAAAGAGAGAGAGAGAAAGTAGTGAAAAACTATACAGAGTACAACACTATGCCACCGGTGTGTGTCTTTTGCTAAGACACAATGCAATTCTCACATTTTCACCAGAGACTATCTGAAGTTGAGTTTCCTCGCCTTGACTGCCAATAGAACAAATCTCTTTCTCTCACGCTATCTAAAAGAACCAGTGGCACAGATATATAGATATACATAGTACACTGCCGCATAAATTTTCTACCCATTTTGCTACTGTTGAAGAAAGTTAGAGAATATAGAATCTGATTCTTATGTACAACTAGCACGTGAAGAAGCGACAAAGATTTTATCGATAACGATTTTACTAAGAAAAGTAGCAACTATACAAATTGTCCTAAGTTTATTTATATTAGAGTCTCCTGCTACGCTCTATCTCTACGTTGTTTGTAACAAACAACTAGGTATATATATATACAAAGTTATGCATAATTTTATATGAAAAAAGTTGTAGACATAATCATAAATTCAATACATATAATTTTTTTCACCATTTTCAACACCCTTGAGCACGAAAGCCGAAAAGTATATATTTATAGTCGACAAAAAAAACCAAACGAAACCAATTATTTTTGAATACTCTTTTTGGTGTGTGTGTATATATGTATGTGTAGTGTACTACAAGAGATTATTAATGAAAATCTAGTGGGATCAGAAACATTGAAACATCCTCTTCGATATGCTGTGCACTTGTTTATAGTCCACCTCAAATACTCTTCAACACGCACCAAAAAATTCAGTTTATTTTTTTATCTCTATATACTAAATACAAATACAAGCGGCATCAAAAACTCTTTCTGCTGTCACGCATATATAATGTTCAGCGTCACGATTTTCTTTTATAAATATATATCTGCAAAGATACCAAATTTATATATAATACCTACTGCAAAAAATGAATGAGAATTTGCCATACAAAATTTTTTTATATTCTTGTCACTGCCCTTTTTTTCTATCTTTCCATTTGATTTCAAAATATTTCTATTTTTAGTCTTTTTAATAATATACGTCAATGATAAAGAAACATGAGTCAAGTTTTTTTTATTATCTATATTCTATAATCTCACAAAGTTGATTTTTTGCAAAAAAATAAGCACAAGGCACTTGAAAATTATTTCTTATAATATTTTCTCATGCTCTTTTCTTAATAATTCAATTCACCTTTCTTGCCAAAAGTCAAAACTGATTTCTCAGTCGTCATGTGCAAATAAATATATTTTGAAAATTGAAAAAATGACTTCAATTCACTATATTGTAAATTGCCTGTAAAAAAATAATTGATTCCAAGAATTTGAGTTTTTCTCATTTATACATATAAAAAGCCGTCTTGAAAATAGCTTTATACATGATATAATGTAATAATACCCTTCAGTCCAATTCTCTTATCTTTCTCAGTTTTAATGTTTATTCACACTCACTACATTTATACATATGTATACGTTTATAATACAAATATAACTATATATTAGTGCACTGAGTCTGACACATATTTAAAATTTATACTTGATATTATTAAATGTGTCTAAAACACGTATGCTCACAATAATATACTTATAATAATAGACTTTGTGTGTAGATACACATCCGAAATGCTTATAGTTATTTGAAGAAAGTATTATAAACAGAGAAAAGAGAGTTGGTGATCAAAGAAAAAAATTATATTTCCTTGTGCAATAAGAGAAAGTTGCATAAACAGGAAATGTTCCAATGTTCGTGTGATATCAGTTCACTAATATACAGTCATATGAACCTAAGGGAAAACATAACATACATAAAAGATTATTATATGTGTCAGGTATAAGATATATATAAAACCTGTGATTTCCCAAAGGCAGGATGTTCTGTATATTTTCTCTTCAAGTTATATATATACATACATATCAACTTTATGATAAAAACACTGTAACACCATTTTACTACATGCCCTTTAGGTGTTATATTACCTTGTTGTACTTACTACTATATGACTTTATTGTATGTCGTAGTTTACAGCCTACTCAACACTTATATATAACAATAACACAACGTTACTTGTAGCTGGTGGCTAGCTTTATGTACATAGCTTTAGCAAAATTGAGCCATATCTAGCAAGAGTATCATTTGAAGTGATTCAGATTGTGAGGAAATGACTTCTCATAAAACATATTTATTTAAATAACTACCTGTGGATACTAAATTAAATTTCATTAATTATAGTTTATGTAGCTGTCAACTACGACATGCAATAAAACAATAACAAAACATTAAACAGGATAATTATCATATCTAAATACTAAAAACCAACTTTGTACATATAATATTTTCTATACATTACCTTCATGCTCTCTGCGCTTTTCAGACTTCACGTGAGTGTCTCTCGTCTGTCCTATATATGCTGCATCTATTGTCTATATATATTCTATGGTAATAGCAAAATTTTTTTGCACTGATTAATTTGTTGATTATTAATCTCAATTTTATCGTACGTATGCAAATAATTTCTAGGTTTTAATGTTGGTTCGTTAATTGTTATACTAATCAATTGAACAATTGGAATCATTGTACTATGTTCTATTATATTATATTGCGTATTATATATTAAATATATATATATACAATTAATTTATATACCTTTGAAAAGCAAGCAAGCATCTGAAGCCGAATTTTTTTCACCACCAAATGCCTAATTGTATCAGCTTCTCATCACTGCTCTAGCAATATTATCTCTCTAATATGTGATACATTAATGTGTACATATAATACTTAATATATACTTTTTAGTACTAGTTATTACTACTACTATAATACTTATACTAGTATATATTCTTTTATAGTATTACATATATATATATATATATTAGTTAGATGCTGCGTATTGCGTATTGCTTTTCTACTAATACAGTGTAATAATAGTACTATCATTCCATGTGTGAAATTACTAACCCAGCATTTACTACTTTTAGTACAAAATACATATAACTACAGTTGTCATTATTAGTCTCAACAGTATGGAGTACATCCACTTTTATGAGAACACTAATGTTTATTTTCTCATGAATTTCTGCAATCACTACGCAATTAGAGTTGACAATATAGCATTGCAGTCGTCCACTATTACTATATCTTATATATATATATAGTTATCAACATTATTTACTGACAGAGCTTTTTTATATAATATTCCACCATTTCTTTTTATGTGCCAGACACTTATTTTCTTTCATATTATTCTTTCTCCATAATAAACATTAGAACTCTGAAGAGCTTTTCACACATGTGTTATCACATGTTATTTGAAAAAAACTCATGAGAAAAAAGGCGACAAGAAATATTCACGTGTTGACATTGTATATACATAGATTAATACTGTGAAGGATTTGAACTGATATATTTTCTAAACACTTGCAATTATGTTGTGATGCAGGACTAGAGTGAACTAAACTTCACATTGTACTAACTCTTTATAGTCTCATGGGCACTTTAGACAATGCAATGAACCATTATCATATTGCATGTATAGGTATGGGTAGTGTGCTAGTATCGATATATATATGTATATCTTCAGTATCTAGCACTTTTTTGTAGAAGCAATGATGATAATATTATGTAGGCAGAATGTACTATACAACAGTGTGTAAGATTCATGGAAGTAAAAATATTGGAGAAAGTGGAGAAAGTAGACATTTTAGTATATATATAATGCTATATATGAAAGGGAAAGTTTTATGTTGTACTTAGCACACTGTACATATATACTATAGCAAATGGTGTAAATACTACTGCACTATATAATATATATTTGAAACTGCTAACTGCAAGCATGAGACTATATGCTAAAGTAACAGTTTTGCTCATGTACATAGTTACTTATATGTGTAGTGCAAAACTGTAAAATAGTAAAAGCATATACTTTTCCTCTTTGAACCAGAATCACAAAATGCATTTTCGGGCAAGTGCAACTAACACTTAGGTAGATTGAAGTAGCGTGTAGTATTATCCCAATTTTTCTAGGTACTAACACTGCACCAAAAAATTGTCCGTTGTATACATATAGAACTTATTTTCCATAATGCAACAATGTACACAAGTAGTTAGCATGCGAATCTAGCCCTCATCTTGTATATTTATAAAAAAATCAATATATAAAAAAGTTGTGAAATTCTCTTGCATAACTAGGACTAAATACATTATATAACCAAGATTTAATTACAAGTTCATGCTTGAGAAACTTTGATATCTTAGGACAAGGATTTAAGCTCAATTAATATAATTAAAATAAAATGAATACTCAAAATAGCAATTAAACCTCTTTCTTGATACGATTTCTCAATATAATGACAGCATTTAAAAGTTATATTTCTAAGGAAATAGTCTAAGAGAATATCATAAAATTTAGTTAAATAGCTGAAACATAAACATCAATGCACTCAAGAAAAAAACTTTGTATATATTGTATTATGGAATGGCATAACCCGCATCACTGAACTTAATTAGATATAAAGGAGTATTATGATCACCATAAAAATTTACTGTCAGCCACATCAGGCGCAAGAAGTATAGCATGTAGTAGATATAGGAAGAGAATTGGTAATGAGTAGTTGAATGCGGGACGAGTTGCATTTCTAAACTTGGCTATATATAAATGAATGAGAGGCTTCAAAAGGCAAGTAGAAATAGCGAAATGCGGGGAAAATTTGCATATACATCAGAGAGATTGGACATCATATGTATGCATATATAGAAAGGGTTAGAATCCGTGACTTATAAAAACTCAAACTGATACATATTAATTAACAAACGTCCTTTATCTCTACTTTGAGCAATGTCACTCAAACAAATACAACAATAGATTAACATAAAGTCTAGTTAGTGATTCAAAGTTCTGTATGTTTATGAAAAGCCTTTTCAAGTCAGACTATAATATATGCATATGTATGTTGTTATCAACTGACATTTAAAAATAGTTATATATATATAAAGCATTTCAATATGAATTAAATCCATATTGCAAAACTAACCATCAGATAGCGGAAAAGGTTAAATCAACATCATCATTGCCATCATCTCATGAGAAATGAGCATATAGCAGCATCACTGGTTCATTTGTCTGCCTATTTGAGCTAATGGATTGTGACACTACAAGACAGGACAACGTTAACATCATTGTTAGAACAAGGTTAGTCATTGAGTGTAGGTAACATGATACTCTTCGTGATTTTGAGACAAGTGGGAGAAAGGGAGTGAGTGAAACGAATAAAATTGAAAGCTTTTTATACATAGCATGCCAACTTTGTTTAATGCCGAAGCACAAAGTTGGCAGAGACGAGTGAGCTTTTTAGTTTTGAGACAAGTTTTAGTCTCAAACACTCTTCACTTTGCCCTTAATGTAATAGAGACCTTCATTACATTCCATATATAGAAAAGTTGGATATAAAAAGTGACATAAAAGCTCGAGATTACTGAGCAAACTTTACTCACAGAACATAGATGATACGTACAGAGAGAGAGAGAGAGAGATTGCCGTATATATACGTACTCTAATTAATCCTTACATTCTGCAATTACATGGGACTGAGTCCAAGGTTTTAGCAACCTTACTATAACCAGTATTAGTAATACATATAAGAGTCTTTTACTACGTCTATGTTGTAGCTATATATACATCCTCTCTACAATAAGAAATCATATATGAGTAAATTGTGAGATTTGCAAAAAAGCTTTTTGCTTCCTGTGCACATAACATGTCAGAAGCAGGTATATGTACGTAGTGTTAGAATCTATAGAAAATCAAATAAATGCTCTTCTGACATTGCAATAAATTGAGTGAGTTTGGCATCTCTCATATCCATATACAGTAAAAATTCTCTAGTATTCAACTTGCATTACGAGATGGATCATTATCTCCTAAAAGTTTTGAAGCTCTCTACTACACATACATACATATAATACATTATATAGTCAAGTTTTCACTACTACTTTCACTATGTTTATATATAAGATAGGCTTTATGAGAATCTTCATTATTTACATTAGTCTATGTATGTATGTATGTATATATACAAGAGTTAGAAAACAGCAGGGAATCCTAGAAATTATTGTGTGGCTTGGAAGGTGTCCTGTAGTGTTGAACTTATATTTGAAATTTATACTTAGCCATTAGTGCACTCCATGTTATATACTCAGAAATGAGAATTGAACATGACAGCACGCGCCTCAAATTTTCATAATGGCTATTATATATACAAACATACATGATATAATAACCTTACAGAATTTCATATTTCAGACATGCTAATTAAATAAAGAAAAATTGGTTAGTTACACTTAGCACGACATCTTATCACTGTCCTTCAAGAGAGTAAATAATTACGCATAATTTTCCTCACTTGAAGTAAAATGACTATAAAAGAAAGCTTAGGATTGCTCAGTAAAGTCAGCATTAAAGGGGTGAAATTAAGAATTTGGAAAATAGCCAGTTACATTGGATAAGGATAAAAAAGTAGTTGGCTGTTGTTGGAGACAAAAAAATATATACGACACGGAGAAACTTTCTCTTTAAATCAAGGAGGCATTATAAATGTACTCGTAGAATTCATTGACTGTAACCATATATAATCCCTAACGCCTAATATCTATAACAAGTCAGCAAGTACCATGTGGTTAAGAATTACTCAAGTATGTAGCATATACATATAGATATATACATAGAGTCAGCCATATACTCTTTATACTCTTATTATATGTGTAATATAAACAACTAATGCAAAATGCCTATAGTTTTAATTCTACTAATATAAATATACATCTATATATATATAACTTTGTTTGTGTATACATTAATGTATATAAGCTTTATGAAACTAGTACGACTTTAATCTACAATTACACTACAAGTGTATTATTATTATACAACTATATATAGAGTCAAACAACACTTGGCCTCTTATATATTTTTATACTATTAGTTCTCTTTTTTACTAACTGCTGTTGTTCCATTATGTTTTTTGGCTGCATGCTTATACATATATATGTATATATAGTACATCTACTTTGAAGAGAGTACAATCTTTCTCTCTCTCTTTGTAAAAATAAATATCTTGTTGAGCTTAAAAGGACAAGACTTCTGCTATTGCTCTTTTAAAAAGTACAATAATACTAACTACAATTTGTTTTACATATTTGACCACTAATGCTACTACTAAAATGCATTACACAAAATGAATGTAAAGTTTCGTTTTTTGTGTACTACTTACTACTCTCATCCTTGATGCATGGAATGAGGAGATTGAGTGTTGTCAACTATTTGTTGGAATATGGCATGGAGAATGTAACCAGATTGAGAAAGTTGTGACTAATTGCACAATGTAATGTGTTAACCAATCAGCACAGATCTTAGGAGCTTTTGATGAATTCTTTTTAATTGTCGTAGCTTGTTTCGTTTTTTATATATGTGTTAGATTATGAGACAAACTAATCCTAAAAATATTTGCTTTTAAACTTACTTTTTGTACTCTCTATTACCAAAAACCGTTTTTCTTATTCTCTGTCATTTCCTTCTATATATATTTCTTCTTGATCTTATTTCTAAACTATCTACATACCAATAATATAATTATTGTCATATGCTTTTAATTTAATTTGGAAAGAGTGTCACTACATCAATTTATGTTTGAGTTAGAATATTAATTGAGCAAGACGATGAGGAATATGTAGAGTTGGGTGACGAGTGTAATATAGTTTCGTGGTGAGTATATATATATATAGAAAAAGGGAAACCCTTTACTAGTCCCAATATTATTATACACCACTCAAATTCTCATCATCTCCAACTCTACATGTACTTACTCTTCTTTTTTGCTCTCTTTCTCTCGTGTTGTGTATCTCTTTTCAAGATATTCACTTAGAGTCTCCAAAAAGAGACTTTCTCTGCTCTTCTTTCTGGACAGAGTCAAGTGGTGAAAGAGCCAAAGTGTGTGTGTATAGTTTCTTTTTTGCTTTTTTAGTAACATTAGACACGAGAAAAAGGCTTGTGCACACACATATACTAGTAAAGGACTAACCTAAAAACATTGTGAATAAAGTGAATGTGCTCTTCGCATAGCCACGTATATAATATAGAGAGACTTTTCTATATTTACTTACATATGATATAGAACAATGAGAAAAGTGAATTTGGCTATGTGATCTCGTTTTTTTGGCAAAAAGAGAAAATGATGGATGAAAGTTGACAAGAAATGCTTTTTCTCTTGCTTTTTTTCTTTCCTTGCTGAGCAAATACTCTTTTTGTTATATATACTCTCATGATGGTATTCAGCTTTTATATAATGTGAAGAATGACTATACAATATATATATACATATATATATATAAGTATAGCATCTCCTTCTCTACTTCTTCTACAGTCTATCTATATATATATATAAATACTTACTACTCTTTCTCTTCCTCCTTCTATCTTCTGTCTTTTTCTCTCTTTCAACTATCAATGCTTCCGCTTTTAACTCTTTACATTTACCAACTTACTACTCTAACTCTAACGTACTCAGTAATTGATAATGATATACATTGCATTAAATAAATATATATTTCTTATTTCACATTCCACCATAATAAAAAAACCATTTAATGTTAAAACTCTCTTAACCATCTAGTTAGTTCCGCTTTGGTAGTGTTTTGTTATTTAAAAAAAAACTTGTTGTACTACTATTCATCATGTGTGTGATATTATTATTACATAGTAAGTAATTAATTTGAAAATCTTGTTGGCGAAAGAATTTGATGAATTGAAATATATAGTATAAAATATTTGTGTTTTTTATCATATAATATAAGAAGAAGAAAAAATATGGTCAACCAGGAAAGAGTCATTGCGCATTGAATTAAATGACACGTAAACTTGGGGATGAAGACAAAACTCAGTCATGGGTAACTTACATCTGTTTGACTCCTATTTTGATCCTACACTCGTATATAAAATATATGTCTCATACTTACACCGTTAGTAACAAGAGCTCCTATATGGAATATAATAGGAAGAATGAGTTTTATGACTATGTGCACTATTAGCTTGTGGTTTCTGGCGTTATTATGCCACATAAGCAAAAGATGCAAACTTTTACTAAGGAAAGCCACATTGAAGACTATGAGAGAAGAAAAGTGAAGGAAGGTAACTTAGTCAGAGTTATGGATTTTAGAGTAAAACTCACAAAAAAACTCTAGTTGAGCCATTTCCTTGTAATATAGATGTGTATGTATGTACATATTTGTGTTTATATATGTCGTTTCATCTTTCCAAATTGCACTTTTTCTTTCCATTTGTGCTATAGAGAGAGAAAGAGGAAAAAATAGCAAAGGATTTGTAGATGAATTTCTCTTCTTTTACTACTGTGGTACTTCTTCTATGTCCTTTACATCAACTTTTCGTCGTCCTGAACCAGAAAGTTGAAAACTTTTTTCTGGTTCACTCCTTTTTTTCTTCTTCTTTTTTATTCTGATATATATATATATAATACGTATCATATGTAACTCATCATTCAGATTCACATACATATGACATTATAAGAAGAACTCATATGTACATATTTCTTGAGAAAACCGATAACGAACCCACTTAGTACTTTTTTTTCTACCTAGTATATATATATAGTACAATGAAAGTCTGAAGAAAGAGTTGAGGAAAAAAGAAAAAAGTTTTATTCCACTATCTATCATTTCTTCCATTTTCTCTAGAAAGCAAGATGAGATAGAAGAGCAAGAGTAGTGTTGTTTTCTTCTTCTTCTTCTATCATATCTTTTGGTTTGTAGAACTTCTTATCCTATATGAAAAGACATATGATATAATCATTGGAATATAATAGAAATAGCAAGGTTATTGTTATGATGTGCTCGTTTTTATCTAAGAAGCAGCACTCTAGACAAATACATGTTCTTCTAATGAGTGAATGACGATCCCTTTTTACTAAACAAATAAATCTCTAGCGATTTGCGTCTTTATTGTGTATAATCCTTTTCTCTATATGCGTTTATTTTACAACTTTTTGCAAAATATAAGTTGAAAGTGATTTTTAGCTATATGATTTGTATTTTAATTTATATCATTTACAGGAGAGTTAGATATGCAGTGAAAACTATTCAATACATCAAATTCTTTCTAATCCTTGTTCAATGTATAAATTAATTTTGACCTTTTTTCAGAACTATTACAGCAATTACTACTACTACAGTAATATCACAACATATGTTGTTTGTATTGTTTATTTTTAATTTTCATTGTAACTTTGTTGCAAGAAATAAAATATGAGTACAGAAATAATCAATGTATTATAATCTTGAAACTAACAGGAGTACAGCGTCCAGCTTACATTTCGTGAACAGTGGTTGGATGAGCGTCTTCGTTTCGATCATTTCTCTCCACAGCGTAAGTAATAAATATATATAATTTTATTATTATAAAATCGTAAGCACATTAGGTAGATAAGACATTTGCGAATATATTGCAATTTTCGCTCAGAGTGTAAAAAAACATTTACTATTTATAACATAAGCCTTCAATGCCATATGGAGACATATGCAATTTTGGAAAGAAGAATTTAATACTTTTGATTTAGTATTTTGTAGAAAAGTCTCTTTTGCATGTGTCTCATGTCTGCTCAAAATGTGCATTGTAGCTTGACACTTAAAGTACAAAGAGTTGGGTCGTATTTCATGTCTGCTTTGCAAAGTGCAGGATTTCATTTTCGTTTGACATTTAAAATTTGTTCTTTGGAGATGATAGTAGGTACATGACGTTTCAAGTTGGAAATTGTAATAATGTCATGACTTTTTCCTAAGAAAATTGTGCAAAAGCAATTTCATATGTACTGCACATAGACATATAAGCTAACACATGAATTACTCTTCTGCCGTTAATACTTACGATGAATGTAATAATTATATTTTTTATTTTTTACTTGCAGCTAATCTACGCTACCTGACGCTAACTGATTCTGCTCGAGTATGATATAAACTTTTAGACAATACTAGATAATATATACATATATATATCTATATAATTACGTATTTAATAATTCCTAAAGGTCTGGATGCCTGATTTATTCTTTTCCAACGAGAAGCAGGGTCATTTACACAATATCATTATGCCCAATGTTTACATAAGAATCTTTCCTAATGGCGAAGTACTGTACAGTATTCGGTAAGAGTTTTATGCATTCTAATATATAAATACTTAGTTTATTTAATATTTCTGGTTAGAAGTAAAAAATATGTGATACTGTTCATATAAATTTCAAGATTGCTGCTACTTACATATCAAAATCAATGGTTGTAAAAAACGTAGCAAAAAGACAAATAGAGACACAGAGTGATGTAACGCTTCTCAACTTTAGTCTGAAAAAAAAGGATTTCAATATATATTTAGAATCGACCTACAAAAAAAAACTTCCAATCCTTTTTTTCTTTACCAGTCAAAATAGTATAATGGTAGACGGTACATAGGGAACATATGAAAATATTTCATTGAGTAGATCCGATGCATTTACTTTTATGTTTTGACTTTCTCTACTCTTTTTCTATGAACAAAATCAGCTTGTGAAAAACAGTAGTTCCATTATCCAACAACTAAACAACCTCCCACAACTTACGTACATTTCACGTAGTTACTTACTTCCATATATGTAATATACGTTATGCTTGCTGTTAAAAGGAGAAAGTATTTTGTTGGCTCATGGCCCTTTTTGCGCGTAGTCTGCTGGATATGTAGAGAAATATAATAAAGGCCTTGACTCCCTTTGAGAGAGAAAAACTATCCATATAACTTATAATGCTAACCACCTCAGTCTCTTCCTTTTTGTACTAGGTTGGAAATCCTTGCCTATATTTTGTTTACGGTTGGCCAACTCTTTCATTTAATAGCCTCAGAGATTTTTGCATCGTTGTCGACGACACACAACTACCAAACTAATGTAGTCGTCAATATGACACACTGTATGTAACTTTTGGATTTACAAAACTAAACTCTATATATAGAATTGTATGACTTTCCTTCATGCCCAGAGATTTGTTTCCTAACTAACTCCTAAAGTTAAAACCTCATTGTACGTAATATCATAGAAATAGGTAGAAAATCATAAAAGTAAGCAAATAGCTAAATAGTCAGAAGAGATTGCTGAGCATATGGAATTCGTAAAAAGCTGATATGGATTTTTGACAACAAAAGCAATTTCAAACTGAGAACCATAGTTAATATATCTCATTCTCTACGCTCTTTTACTTTGCTTATGTAAGCTCATCTTTTTAGTACGCATTATGTACATAGCGTATAGTACTCTATCACTTATAGTAAAGTAATATATATATATATATATTGTGCTGATAAATGTTTGTTATTTCCTGAAAGAGTCTTATAAAATATTCATACAAAAGCCAATAGTCATCCAAGATATTAGAGAGAAAGAGAGATACATAATGTAAAATCCCTGTGTCTATAATACTAGTAGTAACATTTATGACTCTTCTTATAAAACTAGTAGAGAGTATAATATGAAGAAGGGTTATGTCAAATCTTGTATTACTTTGAACAGGAACATTAGGTTGAAAAACAGGTTCCGGTGTAGAGCTAAGACATTTCCTTCCATTCTTACAAATGCATCTTCCAGCATAATGTATACAAATGTAATTCTCTTAGTATTTCTCATTAAATAACAGTCTTCTATTTGCCATTTTTTATAAATATAAAATCTAAATATGTGTGTATACATCGTACTAAATTTATTGCGCAATTACCAACACTTTTAACTCTTCTTTTGATTCTTAGAATCTTAAAAGCAGCATTGAAGATAATCAGGAAATCATCTAAGATATAAGTTAGTAGGAATAAGGAAGAAATGAAAACAATCTAATTACGCCACTACACATTGTAGACTATTCAGCATTTCCAAGCTTTTAGCCTTGGAACATTGAAATTGACTTGTTCAATAGAATAGAGAGAGAGAGAGAGAGAGAGAGAAGTAAAGTCGTAATAAATCATCAAACTCTATCGTTGTTGCTAGGCATATTTCTTGTACGCAGATATATAATCGGAATCTAATCTTAGCAAGTCAGATTGGAATGTTAGTTGAAGCAACGATTGAGTACATGCTCTTTCATATGGATATAGGTACATTCATATTACACAGCTTAGAGCTTT
Source organism: Oncopodura yosiiana (assembly GCA_009869805.1). Classification (NCBI taxonomy): domain Eukaryota; kingdom Metazoa; phylum Arthropoda; class Collembola; order Entomobryomorpha; family Oncopoduridae; genus Oncopodura; species Oncopodura yosiiana. Next base: position 19,846 of record VCNE01012260.1, read on the forward strand.
ATAAAGACTAAAGAGAGATGAGTTATAATATGAGTTACATACTATATAATATAGAGTATTGTTGAAGCTTGTACACTTCAGATAATATAATGGTTATGAGAATATAGCATTGGAAACCATTATAAATTTGTGATATATGTACACTCTGTCTATACATGTAGGTCTCTGTTCCATTTCAACAGATTGAATTGGAGAAGGCTGAGAGTAAAAAGGAAAAGCACAATAGAAAGTCTTTAAACACTGATGATGACGGTTTCATGCAAAACTCTCCAAACTCTCTGTGTCTCTAGAGTCCTAAAGAGAATTCCATCGATGAGATATGTAGTAGCTAGCGAAAGAGATTTCTTTAATAACTAAGAAATTCTTGCAGACTTCATTAATTTTATGTAGCTCACAAAATTACAAGTTTAGTAATTTGCATGAAATTTAGTTGTAGTGTATGTATAATTTATGGCATTTTGCCTATACTTTCTATTACAGATATACCTAATATATATAAATACTTTAATCATAATCCTTTGCTTTTTTCTATAGGATTTCACTCACCCTTTCTTGTCCAATGATTTTGAAATTATATCCATTGGATAAACAAACATGTTCGCTTCGTATGGCCAGTTGTAAGTTTTCTTTTTATCTTTTTCTACATGTTGCCTTATGAGACATATGTATCTTATCTTTATGAGAAATGTTCTTGTACTTTTTTTAGACGGGTGGACGACTGAAGACTTAATTTTCAAATGGAAGAAAGCGGACCCTGTTCAAGTGACTTCCGACTTGCATCTACCTCGGTTTGCTTTAGAGCAATTCACTACAGACTACTGTGACAGTCAAACTAACACTGGTACGTACGTTAGAGAGAAAAAGAGAAAAAAATAGAAGAAAATCTTTTTTTATTATTTTTCTCATTCAACTCTCATCTCCTTTATTGTCACATTCCCACTTGCTGAGTTGGTGATAGTTTGCCATCAGTTGGTATAAAGTATAATGGCATGGAATAATGAGACTCTCACCACCAATGGGATGAGGCGTGGAAAGAGTTTTATTTTTATATCTTTCTATATATACTTATACTAATACCACACAGACACACGTACTATCATCCTTTCCTCTCGTCTCTAAATACATATATATATATGAAGTGCTAGAAAGTAGTAACATAATTGATACTACATGATGATGTCAATATACAGACACTGAAGAAGTGGGTGGTAAAAGTAGAGGAAAAAGGGTGAAAGTATAACAGAGAAAAAAGGCTTTTCGACTTTGACAACGTACTACAAGGATAATGCGTGGTTGTTAGCGGGAGGTTGATTAGAAATGAAAGATCCGAAGAGAAAAACCTGCAGGGCAATGCTCGTGTAATCACAAAGTCACAAGTGTCTGATTTTAATAGTATGGCAGAGAGATACAGAGTATTCATTATAGCAGGCTATGTTATTACGGAGGACACACACACATGTTTCAATGGCGACAAATTTTTGTGATGTCTCTGCTCTCTCTCTTAAGGTATGGCTACAATAATTGACACTATTTGGTGTGTGACATTAACTCATGATAGAATTATAATAATTTTACAAGATATATCATAATTAATAAAGCAACTCAACATCAAAAAATATTTATTTAATGAAACAATTATAAAGAAATAGGTCAGAAATATTTTATTGATCCTAGGTAGATTTGATTTCTGGCATTCTTAAATCAACTGATTTAATTGAACTTTTTTCTGTTTTCCAATAAACCTTGGACTTAGGTTTTCTTTAAGTACGTTTGCTAAGTTTTTATGTAATAGTATTGTAAGAAAAGTCGAAGTTCTTGTGCATGTGGCTTTCACCACTTTCACTTGACCTATGAACCATTCAGTGAACACGCCATCCCCAATTAATGCGCAACTATTACATTTATAATTGTTGCAGGACATTACACAATATAGTCATTCAAATAGTGTCAATTATTGTATAGACATACTTTATTAACTTCAACAATAGCAGCCGTACTATCATTGACTAGAGTTTCACAACCTTTCGTCTCCGAAATCAGAGCAACGGTGTAACAAATAAACTTGAAATTTTTCTATATATTCTATTGACAAATTGAAACAAAAATAGAAAATGAAAAAGTAGACTTTCTTTTTCGCTAAAGGACCAATGAAACTACATGGAACAAAAGCATATGTTGTCAAAACTATTCTGTAGAGTAGAAGATGAGTCTATAGTACGTTCTCTATTTTTAGGTTATATACCCAACACTTTTGTTATGTATGAGAGAGCGAACATATTGTGAAAAGGAGAGAAAGGAACATTGAGGATTTTGCTTATAGTCCAAAAGACAAGGAAAATGTTTGTAACCTTGTTCTTATGACAGATTCATCGTAGTGCCCTGAAAAATATGACGGTGAATTTGATTTATGATGACAAAGACTAAAACAGTTTTCCTGGAAAGGACAAACAAGAAAAATCTCTCTCATATGTGCTCTTCACTTCAACTCTAACCAATGAATGTGTTTTGTTCTGTAGTGTACTGTGCGTGTAGTAGTCACACTTGCTCGTTTTTCTTACTAAGTTTGGACTTTGCATTAGTGCTTTGTGTAACTCACAAAGCTCAGTACCTATATAGTCAGAGAATCAGAAGAGAGGAATCGTAAATATATGTAAAAGAGAGAGCAAGAGAAATTCACATATATGTCATATAGTACATGTAGAGAAGAAGACACAAGTCCTTATAAATTTGAAGAAAGAGCCACATATGATGATGTCCCATGAATATTTCATGTTGTAAAAATGACAATATGTATAGATGTGTAGAAGAAAGCTACACACGTCATATATATTTTTGTGGTACTATAAAACATAGAAACTATACTTTCACTGATATATATATATGAATGCATATATGAGATGTAATGTATATAAATGTGACATATTTTGATTGCGTCTTTCCTTTTCTTGTTTCTTTTTTGATACAAATAGGTACATACAGTTGTCTACGAGTGGATCTATTGTTCAAGCGAGAGTTTAGCTACTACCTAATTCAAATTTACATTCCTTGTTGTATGTTGGTGATTGTGTCGTGGGTCTCATTTTGGCTCGGTTAGTATTTTTCTTTTTTTTTTATAAATAGCATATTTTAAGTCCTCCTACCAAAATAGCTTATGACAATACTAATATCTTAATTAACAGATCAATCAGCTGTACCAGCTCGAGTCTCTTTAGGTGTAACAACTCTACTGACCATGGCCACTCAAACTTCTGGCATCAATCAAACTCTTCCTCCTGTGTCATATACAAAAGCTTTGGATGTTTGGACGGGTGTGTGTTTGACTTTTGTGTTTGGTGCTCTCCTTGAATTTGCGCTGGTCAACTATGCTTCGAGGTCTGACCAGCATAGAGAAAATGTTAAGAAGCAACGACGACAATGGGAGTTGGAACAAGCTGCAGCTCTTGAGCAAGCTGCAGCTGTAGCTGCTGCTGACCATTTGGAGGATGGCACTGCTGTCTTTGGCATGGTAAGGAAAAATGAATGATATTTTCATATACTTTTTACTCTACTTCACTATTTCTTCCTAACCTTGCCTCAAGTCTATTTGCTTTTTCGTCCAAGAGATTCCAAGAAGAGAAGCCAAGCTCTAGAAAAGCATAAGATACTTTGTGACTATAATGTAAGAAAGAAGAAAAATCAATTGTCACGAAAAAGATACAAGTATATTCCTACTATCTATATGCTCTGTACATAGGAAACTTACGATATACTATTATTTCTAGTCTTAGTTATAAAATGAAAGAATTTGTACATATGCTGGCTTCATATGGAATGACCATGTATACCAGTAATTCACTTTCACTATATGTACTGATACTTAGCTGGTAGGTCATATACAAATAGTAGAGACAACAGTTTTATTATTAAGTGAGGGTTTGCAGGAGCAAAAATGTTTGTCTTTATTATTAGTTTTAATCAATATCTTACATGTGGATATTTGCTTATATTACAGAAGCCATTAGTACGACATCCTCGAGAGGCCCTAGCACTGGACAAGGCTCGCCAGTGTGAAATCCATATGGCTATGGCACCCAAACGAGAAGGGTGTGCAAGGTAATTAAGTTTTGACAATACTTTTAATAAGACTTTTTATTTCTCTATCTCTTGTGTATTAATCATAAATGCTTTAAATTATTCATAAACTGCTTTACTAACTCATTTTGTACATGTGTGATTTTTGAAATTATATAATTTCAGAACATGGCTGTCCAAATTTCCTTCACGTTCCAAAAGAATAGATGTCGTGTCCCGCATCACATTTCCGCTCATTTTTGCTCTCTTCAATCTTGCCTATTGGTGCGCCTACTTACTTCGCAAAGATGAGCCTGAGAAAGACTAAATAGAAAGTAAAGAGAAAAGCAAAAAAAAAGTTCGACAACTACATATATATATATATAACTACACGTTCTATCTATTTCTCTCTTTCTCTGTCTATCTACTTTGCTACTTGCTACACTCCTTAAAGAAAAAGAGACTGTGTAACCCAAAAGGAAACATGTCATCAATTAGCAAAGAACAGAAAAGAGGAGGAGGTAAAATGCTTATTCTAGTTACATAATTAGGAATGAAGAATGTGACTATGAGAATGTGAAAAGAGATGTGACAGAAGAAAAGAGAGAGAGAACAAGCAAAAAAACTCACTTTCTCCGTGATGGTACTAAAAAACTATTTCTTAACGTCATATGTGAATTCAATACCATGTAATACTACACATTATTATTATAGTAACCTACGCAATCATTACTATAGACTCACGTTCAGATGTAACTTCCTACACAAAAATTAGAGACTATACAAACGACACTTGTACAAAAATATTATGTTGATGCACCTTATTTGTTTGTTAGAGTGGAAAAAAGTGAAATTTAAATTTATGTGTGGGAGACTATTATATAATGGTGATGATGATGCTAATCAATTTTCAAAGGTACTATTTTATTGACCTATATAAAATTTATAACTATGTGTAGAGGAGTGGACTTTACACAAAAATTTCACAGACTGACAACAGTTATATAAATAGAGTATGTTGCATGTCTGTGTTTCTCAAAAAAATCTATGTTATTCCATGGGATAATTTACTGACTACGCTTTCTCTAAAGAAGATAACATCGTTGGTGTATTTGAGTTTATGTTGTAAATTGAGTAACGTGTGTGTATGTGTAAAAAATGCTACTCAAGTGAAACTACATAAGGAAAAGTGAATTTTATGTGCATGTGAGTGTTGCTGACTGTGTCATCTCATCTCGAACTTGACTATCTTTTTGGTTGGTGTGGAAGTGTGTCTTCCAAGACATATAACACATACATATATATAAGAAGAGAAAAAAAGTAACAAATGGATTTTCAAGAGTCTACCTAATCTGATGTAGCACTATCAACTCAACCAAAGTAACTTTTAGTCGACATGTAAGTACAGAGAGAAAATATGTAGTAACTATCGTATAAAGTTTAGAAACCAACAAAGTACTTATGTTTGGATCAAGTACACATATACACAGTTTGTGGTAGTACTAACTCAATGATTCTACTTTCAAATTCCCTTGAGAAAGGATACTTTACCAAGACATCCAGGGTACATTGATTTTTTTTCATGAAATGAAATTCCTAAAAGTTTGAGTGATTGAGTGAGTCATAGTTTTGTGCAACTGAGTTGAAAACTAGTGAATGACATACTTCAATTTATGCTTCCTAATATGTTGTTTAAAATTACACTGCTCAATCCATATTGTTTATTGTGTAAAAAGATCCCAGTGTTTGAGCCCCATGTTCTTATAGTAGATTTATAACACCAACAATTGCACAGTGTAACTGACTGAGATTACTACAAGTATAAAACTTGTGCTACTACTTTTTTTATTTTTTGCTAGTAAAGAACCACAGACAATTTCTGGTAATATCACACTGATTTTCTTCTCAAGGCTTTTATTATACGAGATTTTGAGCCTCTTTTAATTGGATGAGTTTCTTTATGTGATCCCTAGATGAAAGAAGAATATTGCTAAGCTTCTCTTTTACTACAAAACCACAACGATGTTTTTTCTTTCTTTTACGTCTAACTCATTTTTTTGTATTTTCAACCTACAATCTTCATATATTCCGTCCCTTTATATCCGATTTTGTGAACGAGTAATTGAGTAAAGAAAGATTCACAATTTTCTACTCATCATTACACAATACTCTTATACTACAACTACAACTAAATTTATGTCTAAAACTTCTTGCCATGTGAAAAAGTGTGTTTTGAGAATATATATACTCTGTTATAGTTATATCAAGAATGGCACAAGAAAACATGTATGCTATAAAAAAAGTTTTTCTTTTGTTTTAGTTTTCACAATTTGACAGAATTTTAAAAATTAGAGAAAGTGGCATTTTCTGAGAAATGATTGTTATTGTTTTTGTGTGCTATAAAAATGTGAAGAGCTTTCCGTTAAATGCCTACATAAATTCCAACTCCACACATCTCATATGACATCTGTCTAAGAGAAAGAAAAAAGATTTCAAAAAGCCTGATTACAATCAATTATACAAAATCTATGATGAGAACAACAATATTTATTCAGTTCGCTAAAGTGTGAGTGTTTGTGTGTGTCTACTACAAAAATTTATTCAGTCACGCAATCTGTATTTACTTTTTCTTTCTGGTTCTGTTTTTAAGTCACTTTCTCCAGCTTGCCAATGTTCTCTGAGAACTCAAGTAAAGAACTAAATTATAATTTAATTTTTCTCTCTAAGCTCTAATTTAACTAAGTCAGCTCTTCATAGTCTTTTGTAATTACTTTCTATCACTTACCTAAGGAGTTTCACAGAACAAACCTTAAGATACATACTCCAAAGTGTAACTCTAGTGTAAGTTTAATTTATCAATATATTTACAACCAGTCTATATAGAGTTGAGACAACATTCAAAAAATTTTAAATGCTCAGCTAAATATAGTATTGACAAGAATCTAGTTAAAATTCTCATCCATAAAGTATACTTGGGGAAAATAGTGTGTGATTTTTTAAAACATTAAATGTGCTATTCTTAATGCTAAAAGAATTACATTGTGTATATATACTAAAATTCACTAAATTAGATTTTAGAAAGTATATACAATATAGATATAGGCGTATAATAATATACACATTTGAATTATATGTTGAATAGAACTTTAATCAATTTACTCTTTTTTCAATTTACACGTTTACTAACTATTCAGATATTCATTCCACCAATTTTGATCATGTAGCTATAGTATACAATAAAAACCAAAATAATATGACGACGTTGCTCAAATTTCAATCCATAATAGCTTAGTAGGAGTGTAAACACTTTTCAATAGTTAAATGACATTTCAGTTTTAGAATTTGATTCGTTGTATTATTATATTAATAGAACTGTTCCTATAAAAAGGAATAAAATCGTATCTGAAATTAAAAAGTAAGCAGTTGAATATAAAGTTTTCTTGTGAAATCAGAAAATCTATACATGACTATGATAGAATATATATATACATATGTAGGCATTGTGTGTAAATGAAAAAATTAAAAAATAGGATAAAAGACAAAAAAGAATTAAAGGTTGTATAATTCATATAATTTTGATTGTGAAAATTGTGACGCTTGAGAAGAACATGGAGAGATATTATTAAATGAGCTCATAAACCAGCTTTAATAACTGAGAACATATAATGGTGCAAGCAACGTAGACATTGTTTAGCAAACTATCTTATATAATCAAGTTATTATTAGAGTATAGATCATCAAGTCTATCTTGTAGTATTAAGAAAACCAAAAATGTGTGACAGACAAAAAAGAGTTATTGTAATACAAAAAAATCTTATACTATTATGAAAATACGGTTTAAATAAATGTAAGTATATAATTAATTCACTCGCAAGGCTTTAAAAATTTTATTATTAACTAAATCCAAAGTTTTAGAAACTTTGAAAGAACAACAAGATAAAAATCTGAAACAGAGTACTACAATTTAAGACACGAAATATTAAAACTTAACAGTTATTGTAACTACAGTACTAAAGTTGTGTATGTAAATCATATAGGATAATTAAACTATTAAGTAAATCCAAGATATATTGTAATTACAAAAAAGTCAAGTATGTATGAGACAATTGTTTTAAAAGTGGAAAAGCCTGCATGACGTTTCTACATGACCCACTTCTATCTCAGTGATTGAAAGAAGAAGAAAAAAACCAAAGCATTTTGTACAAAATTTAGTTACATTCCCAACACTGGGAGAATATGGAGTGTGGTGTTAAAAAAACTATTATACAAAGCAACAAAATATTACTAACGAGCGAAAAAATTGATTATGAGTTGAGAAAATAGATAATTATACTATGAAAGGAATGAATATAATATGTGAGTGAGTGAAACTTTTCAATTTGCAAGAGATTTAAAAAGAAACTAAATTGTATACAATAAGATTAGAGTAGCTGGAAAGAAACTAAATAAGAGTATTAATTATTGTATACACTTACGACAAATTCGAGATTATACACTAGTCCTCATCTGTCATTATTTGATATATTAAATGAAATTCATTATGTATGTAAATATATATATAGATATTAAAATAAATAATACTCTTTTCCAAACCTTTTTCTTGTTTTAAAATAAAAAAATTACAATTCTGTTGTATACCATCGTTAGATAGTTACAATATAGCTCACTTATCAAGAAATTACATTTATTTGTAGAGAGATAGGAAAGGTAAAACTATAACAAGAAACATTTACGTCATTTGTAGAAAGTTAAAATAAACACTGTATATATATATATATATATATAAAATTTGAATGATTGATATCAACGTACTATATATACATATACTATTGTTGTTATTCACTGATACAAAAATAAAGAAATCCTTTCCAGAATTATTAGTTTGTAATACTTTTATTATTTATTGCATCAAATCACAAAAATAAGATTTCATTCCATATATATACATATCGTAAAGCATATATATATAGGTACTTTGAGTGTGGTCCTTATAGTATTACATTTATATTAAGAGCAAACATACATTATTATAGCATTGGTTCTTTTTCTATGTAGCTCTTGATTGAATTAGTGTCGCATTTTTCATTCATTCTTTCTCCTTCTCTCTCTCGCTCTATGCAAGATATACAATCTTCTGGACTCTGAAAAGCTATAAAGGTTCCGGCTGAGCTCCAGAATCTAAGAGATCAATAGCTCTTTAAGAATGAGAGAGTGCTGTCGACTACATTTCCTTCTTCTTCTTTACTGCACAACAACTGGAAGAAACTAAAATACATTTCAATACAATAGGATGAGTTGAGAAAATGTAGGGAGAAAGCACTAGACGAGGAGACACAAGAGAGAGAAGAAAAAAACTAAGATGCACATAAATACACACAGTCTTTCCTTCTTCTTGTTCCTGCCAGTGTTCAAAGAGCACAAGACAACTAATATGCCCAAAAGAAATATCAATTCAACCACTCTATGCTATATATATATACTTGAGACTTCTTCTTCCTCTCTGGTTCATTTCTTTTCTCTCTCTTTTACCACCACTTTTTTCTTTAGCTCAGAAATATATAGGTCTTGCCACTCAAAGTTGTATAGTGGTGTTAGAAGGTAAGAGAGAAATGCTTTCTATTTTTTTCTTTCCTAATGGTAATCTCATCCCATTAAAACAAGACGACTGCAACTGCTCAACTATGTCGGCTATATATATCTAAGTACAGCCATATCATCGCCACATAAATATTAGAAGGAAGGACTATAGTATAAATTCTCCGCTACCACTTTCACCAAATGCGTAGTTGTTTGCTAAAATGTATCTTCAAAGTGTTTTGGTCTACAGGTGTAGAAAGGTAGAGACGGCTATTTCTGTAGAGAAATACTTTCTTTACATTCCATGTAGCATGTATAATGGTTATAATGTGTGTCTTCGTACTACGTCAGTTCAAGAATAATATTATAATTGAGCATGTTAAAGCCTCTTTTATGCTGTAGCCAAACAACCTACTTTGCATACTTTTACAATATTCACTAACAAAATATCCAGAGGCTGAATTGCAATGTTCTCACGTCTAGACTTCCGCCTACTACTCTACATTTCTCTACTTTTGAGATTTAGAGGCAAGTACATACACTAATACAATAATGTATATCTTTTGCGGTATAAAATCGTTAGTAGAGTTAGAAGTATTAAGAGATTCTGAGATGTGAATATTGACGTGTGTGTTATAGCATATAATGTGTGTGGCTGGATAAGAGGAAAGTAAACTAATGTCAATCTTACAAGTAGAGTAAATATAGTTTGAATCCACTTGCGAGCCAAAGTAAATCAGCACATATAGACACTCTAAAGCATCGCTATCATCAAAGTAAATATTATGACAAATTATAATTGCTGAGAGTTTTATTACTAACATATAGTGATTAGTATCAAATGAAAACTACAGCATTAATAATAATCTATACGCGAGAATTTCAAAGAGTTTGTAGGGAGTATCAACAAAAACGAAAAGTGGATATGATACTCTGTTATAATAAAAAAAAGTTTTTTATATTCTGTTATAGACAAGTCGGTACTATTTACAGTAGTCAGCAAATACCTTGAAGCTACACTATATTTCATATTGTACTCTACTGTGTGCATTGCAATAGTAATTCAGTATAGAGAGTTGATATGTTGATATACAGAAGATTTTGGTACATAATATGATGTATATTTGTGTAGTATACACTTTAGATACACATTTGATAGAAATGAAAAACGGGGATGTAGGAAAAGGTAAATATACACAGTGAGAGAGAGATGCTTTTATCATTATATATCTTAAGCTCAATAGCTCATCCAAAACTTAAACTTACCATTGTATGATAGCAGATGAGATTTTGTGGAGAAAGTTATTCTGCTTGTAGTATATGTAATGTTGCCTTTCTCTGTTATGATGCTTGACTAAACATCCCTCAAGGTCTTATATAACAACTAAATATTCTCAAATAGTACATTGCATACATACTTATATTAGAGTCAGAAGAAACTTTTCCATTGCTTGCTTTCAGCTACTAAATGTATTAAGATCCAAAGAAAAAACCATATGTAAATAGCATTTGAATAAATTGAGCAAGGTATATTCTTGGTTTAAAAGCATTTTGAAAGCATTGCAGAAGTATATATCATGGTATAGTGATAATCTAATAAGGGTACATAATATCTGAGTGACGCTGTATCAAAAATTTAGAACCAATAATCTATGATTATAACTAGTATCAACAGTGAAGCAAAGTCATAAGTTGTAATAGTCATATTACCGCATAATCCCATGACTATATTAATAATCTGTGAAGCAAACTTTTCTCTAGAATAACATCACTATATATATCATGCTTAATTTACATGACAATTTAATCTCTCCTTTACATCATTCGACATTTTACTCCACTGGCATACTACATCTAATTTAAAGCCAACTTTTAGCCAAAATACAAATCCAAATTGAGCCAATCTAAAGGATTAATGAAAAACAACTATTCTTGATAGGAATCAGCAAATAGCTAAAGCACAGCGACCTTGCTCAACATAGGATTTAAAAATTTTAGAAGCTGCATGTATAAAATAAAGCTCCTTATATTCCAAGGACTCGGTCTAATTATAATATCTAGCAACGTCTCAAGTTTCTAGCTCCTAACAAATTCTTTTAGATTTATCAATTCGAAAAACACACACAGAGAGAGAGAGAGACGAATTAGAATTTGATTTCTTGTATTGTTACAAAATCCTTATTATATATGCAACTAGAGCTCTGCATAGAATTTCATTACAAAGCAAGAGAGAGAGAGAGGCAGAAAGAGACAACTGTTATTGCCTTCAGTTTTTGACAACGTAGTCATATATAGATAAACTCTAGAGTAGAAATATAGTAGCAAGAGCATTGACGTATGAAACTGTGAGGAATTCCAATATTTCTCTGCATGAAACAATGCGTTTCACATCGGACAGAGAGAAAGAGACAAAAAGTTAGATAGATATAATATGTGCAGAGCCGAATAATAGCAATAGCAGCGGCTTGTTGTACATTGTTCCAGAGAATTTTCAAAGACCCAATTCTTCCACTCAAATCGACCAATGAATCTCATGTGCTCTCAACTTCATATAACAACTCCAACCAGTTTCATATCCTAGTTTAAATTGTTCACAATGTTACATACAGTACATACACTTCTATACAATTTTCGCGACTACTAGAGACGCTACAGTAGACACATTCATAGCAAGTGTGAGTGAAAGTAGTGAAAATAGCAAAAGTACAGAATAAGCTTCTACTACGTTTTTGAGACTGAAGTAAAACTTTCATGAAAAAGCCTTCAGAGTGTTTATACTTTCTCTCTCTTCTCATATATATGAACTTTGTCCTAGATTACTATGTAGTTTAGTAGTACTCGAAGAGAGAGAGACGAGAGAAAAAATGATTCGAGATTCCATCATTATGGTTGGTTTGTAGCTTATGTATATATATATATATATATATACATTCTTGTATACTGAGTATGTAGGTAATAGTGATCACATTCTGTCTATATAGGCCAGAGCCGAAATATTTACGCTGTTATATCTAACTTTTTCCTTTTTGTACACAAGCATCACTAACATTCTCTATGGTGTATCAAGTGCACCTTGTACTCAAAAGTGAATCTTGTAGTGTGTACACTACAACAGAATAATCCTTTTATTTCAACTGACTTTTTCAAGCATAGGACGACCTTGTAAAAAATGAAATTATCATCTCTGCCGTGACAAGTTAATAGAAGATTTTTACATTCAAATACAAATTTTTTCTCATCTGACAATATAGGGTTATGAAAAGACCTGAAGGTCATATAATACTTGCTGCAACAAAATAAAATTTGATTATACTCTTCGTTATGTGACATGTTTTTCATTATTTGATAGGAGAAAGAAGGAAAACGATGTCATGCTATGTTTTAGCTTGTTTGTCTATAGCTTGAAGGGAAAGTTGAGATGTGTACGTGAAAATCATCTTGAAATTCCCATGAAAATCAAAATGATCTTCTTGTCTCTCTCTCTCACTGTCTCTTTCTTCAATATGTATCAACATCAACGATCCTGCTTGAAAGATATATACATATAGACATGCTAATATTATATCAATATTATATATATATATGTTAGCGTTAGTTGGGATTCATACTAGTACATTTGTAGCATTGTATAATAAATTTAACATTGAAATTTTTGATTTTGGTTTGTATGTATTTTTCAGATATACTTGAACTAGTGCAATTATTTACTACCTAGATTAAATAGTTATATTTGTTCCAGGGCAAATGCATTTATCGTGATCAGATATATTTGTACTAGCATACGTACGTACGACCAGTACAAACAAACACTAACATATAGATAACAGTGTTGTCACAACACTCACATTTTCTCTGCATACAAGGATTTTCATGACATATTCCTAAGAATTGAAGTGCAAATTTCCCTGATGACCTTATGCCTTCTCTTCTTCTCTCTCTATGATATAATACTACAAAAACTCAACTTGAAAGAATAGTATCAGGCAAAAACTGTTTGTGAATTGGATAGCCTAAAAAAGTCTCTAGAGTAAAACCAAGTCATTTAAACTCATCTTGTTTGCCTTGAGATTCTTTACTGGACTACGTATTGTAGAAGCTTATATATAAGCCTTACAATTCTAGCTGAGTCACAAAAGCCAAATTCCTCTAGAGAGAAAAAAGCTTGTCACCAATATTACTTGAGTGGAAGAATCTTTTCGAATCTCTTTATATCTCTATATATACATATTCTTATTATTTGTGTATAAAGAGAGAGAATACATATATCCTTCGGCTGAAGTAGACATTTTTGAAATTGTAAGTAGTTTGATGACATCCGACACCAACTTGTCAGAAACGTAAGCAGATGCTTGTGATGCATATTACTTGACCCACATGAGAATTGCTCAATAATTCTCTGTCTGTCACTTATGTCACGGTATTAACATAATTTAATGCATTTCAAATCATATAATGTATTATTGTTGCCATGATAGTACATACTTTGCTGCTGTGTAGGTTTTGGTAAAAGAAATTGGTGTACTGAAACTAAAATTAGAAAATGATTTTCCTGTACTATATAGGAATCTGCTGATGCGACAATGCGACATGGAATTTGCACAGATTCTGTTTTTATAAGAGTAAAAGAGAGCTTTACACATGAGGATTTTTTGTATACGGTACAATATAGTCAAGTGCTCTGAATAAAAATAGTGAATGTTAGTAAAATGGAAATTTTCTTTCCCATCCATCACTAACTGTCAGCCAAAGACAAAGTGCATTATCTCACCCGAGATTTGACCTTTGGATTATTTGGCTTTACTATCTGTCAGTTTCTTAGACTAGTGCTGCATATATCTAGACGCTATCTATACTACGTTGCCTTTTTAAAGGATTTATTTTGTTCAATGTTTTGAGTACAAGTCGAATATTTTTGTTTAATGCATTGTAAAGACTGAAAGCTCACTAGTGACACTTGAAATCTCTCAGTTTGATTTGAAAGATCAAAAGACAATTTCAATTTCATCAAGGTCAAAAGTTGTTTGTGGTCTGAGGATTGAAGACTGTCGACTATGTTCAAGTGTTTACAAATCATTGTTCTAAAAGTCAAAGTATCAAATTTGGTTGACAATTTTCAGTTGACAACGAGATTTCTATGGTCGTCCACAAACGCTCTTTACGTGAGTTCAAAATAGAATAAAACCTCACTACTACTACTACTACCTAATGTCTCATCATTTCTCACTATGTATTATAAACACTCATTTCAATCTTGTAGCTTACACAAACCATAGCATTATAGCTCTCTGATGGGTACTATGAAATTAATTGCTAAAGTGTTTATTTAATTTGGCTGTTGAGAGAATTTGCTAAGAGAGTTTACTTTTAGAGCTGTTCCAATGTAACACTTGAACACACATCTACTATTTTCTTCGTTTTGTACAAAGTTTACTACTACTTCCATTTCCTTTCAGAGTTCCAAGATCAATAATCTCAAACTTGTACTACGTCGAAATCAATTACACCAACTTTTGCACTATACTTTACTTGTTCTTCTATATACACAACATTATTTCTTATTATATATATACACTGTGTATACAATATCATCAAGGAGAAAATAGTCTAAACAAAACTGCTGAGTTGTCTACTTTGAAAATTTGCTCAAGACTCTTTCATTGCTTAAATGAAAAGCTCGTGACAAGTTATATAATATAGACAATATGATGCCGTGTAGCTTTTTACGCTATAAAAGAATTAATCATTTATTTTCTAAAGACTGTTTTAAACCTCATAGTAATACAGGAGATTGAGAACGGTCCAATGTAGCAATCATGTGAAGTATATGCTTTCCTTTTATTTTAGTTTCTCAATTATTCACACTCGTGAATTGCTCCAAGATTGGTTCAGGATTAAATTTGAAATTGGATAATATGTTCGCACACATTGGTATATAACAATATAGGTATGGTATTAGTTTCTATAAATGTCAACTTAATCTAGCTATATAAATGAAAGTATTAGAGGACGTGCAAATCTCAATTACGACAAGTACAAAGTCGTAGTGACGTTCGTTTTCTCTCACTAGTCTCAAAATGTTTATTCATTTAAATGTGTACATGCAATAAATGGGATTTGTAATCGATTTAAATAGTTAGAATTACTCTGCATTAGAATACTAATAACTATATATTCTCCGTCCTTGTGAATGATATACTAAGGAAATGCTACGACAAAATTAGACTTTATATATAAACCAGATTTCATACCATAGTGGAAGTAAATAGATTATATAGTGTTTCTGTGTAGGTAGCAAAGTAGGTATATATATATATGTGTGTTTAGATTGACACAGGAAACATAACATTTATAGAAGCATTTCTCTGAATCTCAGCAACATAACACCTTTGCTAATCCTTTGAAAGACATAGAGTTGAAAGGGAGCCAGCTTTCACTCTCTAGTCTATACAGGTATCCTCAGACATAACCTGATTTACACGTGTTCATTTAAGTTGTAGAATTAAATATTGAATTTAGACTTCACAACAGTTACAAAAAAAACAGAGACAATAAAAATAGACAAGCAAAATAAAGAAAATTGGTACGAGCACAGTAGGAGGTTTGCTAGATGTAAATAGGAAAAGTAATTAGTAAATCCAATTGACTTACACAGTCCATGAAAAGAGCAAATTTCAATGTGCTTCTTCATCTCTTCAGATATATATATAAGTATATAGTCTGTAAATGTGAAAATAGTCGATTTACCAACAGTTGAGTTAATTATCTATCCTATGCAAATTACAGTTGGTTTTTCACAGTAGGAATACTAATTAAATATAAAAGGAAATCAACTGAATGAGTTGAGTTAGAAATTCTATCATGGCAAATGAATCCAAATTTAAGCAAAGACTATATCAATATATAGGCACCACATTGAAGCTCAGCTTCAGGTTTTGACCAATGACAGACATAAATCATGTAATGAAATGAGATATCAAACGTGTACATTTACAGATGTATAATTAAAAGTTGTAAAACGCCCAAAAATCATCTGCATAGTCGATTAAAGGATTATTATAGTGCCTTGCTTTGCATGTTTGATCTCTATAAAACTACACAATATTTCCTCTCCTTACATTATGATGCATGATGCTCATGATGGATTTTCAAAAGTGTGAAAATTTATATATGAAAAACTAAAACAGCAAAAGAGAAGTAGAGTAGACATTTTATTTGTTCCATATGCTTCGTAGTAAATAAAAACAGCAGGATTGAAAAGAGGAATTCTATAGAAAATTACTTCAGCTCACGAGAGGCTTCACTATTCATTTTCTTTTTGCTCTGCACTACTTTAACATATGTTGTGTTTTTATATTTTATTCCAACGACATCCTACAGAAAATGATTAAAAATAAAAATTGAATTGTCCACAAGACTTGCTGCAATAATGCTATTATATACCATATGCCAACCTTTATTTTTATTTGTAGATTATTGTCGACTATAAGAAAGTTGTTTTTAATCAAAACCACATTCATCTTGTTACGTCAAACATTTTAGCCTATGAAGAAAACATTGTTTGTTGTTAAGCAAAAAATTGCTACCTTACAAAGTGGTGAGATGACATGCTTCTTTGCCTTTGTTTGGCTTTGAAAAGATTTTGATGTTGTATCTTACTTCTCGAGAAGCGTTAATAACAGTGTGGTTTACATACACCGTAAAGATTACTTTAGATACGAGATGCAAAAATAAAAGAGTTGGGTATAGAAATATTACATAAAAGTAGTAGTATATACTTTCTTTTGAAAATATAAGAAAAAATTTAAATGGCTTGGCTACTGAGAAAAGCGCTTACACAAAGATGGACGTAAGAAAACCACACAGACAAAATTTTTTTTAATATATATCAAACAGATTTTGATTTTCTCTATGTGTATGTAATACTAAGACTCCTTGAAGCAAATCTTATTTTCTTGGAATGGTCTTTCATTTATGTGCTTTTATCACGAGACATAAGAAAGAAAACATCGACAACACACACTACACTACGTCCTTTTTGTGTGTGAATTTCTGATGCAAACAAATAAACTTAATTAATTTTTTTTCTTCTCTCCTTTTGCCAACAGATTTTGTTACGTCTGCCATTTATTCAAATAACGTGTTTTGTGTGCTAAGTATATTGTGAAGTACTAGAAGAAGAACTACATGCACATTTTCACTTTCTATACATTTTTTTAGTTTTTAGACGAGATTCAGTTACTAAGCTCACATCATAAATAAACTAGGACATTTTTTTCAATAGTCAAGCTTTCTTTTTTTTTGAGTAAAATCTAGAAGAATACAACTAGTAGAAAATCTATGTAAAGTAAGAATTTAGTATGTAAACAAAAGTTTTTTTTATTGTGTAAATTTGATTAATGTGTAACTTGAGAATTATGCTTATGCAAGAGAAAAATTTGCAGTCTTCTATAATCGTCAGCATATTACTTTGCAAAGAAGTATATATGCCGTAGCTATATACAGCCTATTTGCTATAGTGAGTTCTTATGTTCCAACATAGTTGCAGAAGTGAGCTAGCTACGTATATTATAACTCTAGCTAATTTTGAGTATTTCAATTAAGCTTAGTCAATTACCTCTTTTCTTCTTCTTGCTTCAGTAAAATGACTTAAAAAGCAAAGAGAGAACAAAATCTCGTTACTACATTTGATGTTTGTGCTGTAGACAACAGAAAACTTTATTTTCCCCAAAGGAAAAGCAAAGATGTTGAAAACATTAACATAGAATGAGGAACACACAATAGTACCTTAGTTGTGTTGTTGCTGTGAGAGAAACATGGATGAGTATATTTCACATTTTCTACAATTTATACAAGTCACCAGCCAAGTATGAGAGAGAGAGAGAGGAATACACTATATTACTACAACACTGAATATAGGGCTAAGCACTGAAAGATTTAATTCTATACAATTCCCATGACAGTAGTGCATTAATTAATTATGAGAACATAATATAGAATGTAGTATACATCAGAAGTTAGAAAAGGAGCTAGTTCTTTTAATGAGCTAATCGGCACGTACAATCATCTTTGTTGTCGTCGTTTTTGTATTATGTATGTATATACCTTGCTCATTGTAACGAGTTCAGTCTTCAGAAGTTTTATTTAGCTTATTATATATTGCCTATAAAATATAGTCTGAAAGATCAAGAAGAAGAAAACGAAAGACGGAAGTCATAATAGAATCTAAATCTTGTATCCTCAAGTACTTTGACGTCAATCATCTATCACTTTTATTCGTAATACACATCGTTCTGGAGGAAATGACAATATTATATTAGAATACTGAAATAATCACGAAGAAGTACTTTTATGCAAAATAAATTTTTATAGTAAGCTTGAAACGTAGTTAAGGAATAACTCATTTCTAAGAATCACTCCTCCAGACATTTTAATTATTTTTGGCTATACTGGTTATTCAACATTGAATGACATCTTTTATAAACTAGAGCAATAGGAGATACGCAAAAGAAGTAGTTCAATAATAATTAAATTTCTAGCATGTCTAATGAAAATTTAAACTTGATTATTATAGTTGCGATCACGGATCACAATCAAAGAAGAGAAAAGTTTACTTCTCAATATCATTATCACTCTTGCCCTTCAACTCAAATTAAAATGATTACCATATCATCTATATATATATATATATATATACGACGTCTGTAAATTCATACATGATTATAGCGTGGGCTTTTATAGCATCCAAAAGTAAAAGAAAATGAGGAAAAGAAAAAGAGGCAAAGAGTTAAAAATTTTTTGCGCCTAGGAAGTGAAAGGTTATCTTTTGTAATACACTGTGGACTATATAGATAGATATAGGTAGGTGTTCAAAGTTTGAAGAAGATCACATTATGTATTAGTTCTTTGCATCTTCCTTATTCGATGTTTTCTTGGGAAAAGGAGCACAGGGTGATGCTCACTCAGACTAACTAATGTGAACTAAATAAAAGTAGAATGTAGAAAATAGAGAGACGAAGAAGAAGATGAGAGAGTGAGAGGAGAAAAGTTGTCCAATTACAAGACTAGAGTTACAAAGATCTTGAGAAAAGAGAAAAGTTCAATTCTAGAACTCTCTCTGTAGAAGAGAGACTCTCTCTATCTCATTTCTGTATATACTATGAGCAATTAAAGTTAAGCATGACTGATATAACAGATTCAACTATAGTATATTACTAATACCAAACTCTAGACTATAGCCTATACTCATTAAGCGAAAGGTAGATTTTTTTAAGTCTATACAAGCTATTATTTTTAAATCAATGTTTTGGGATTAGGAAATTTTGTACATATTTTAAAATCCTATGTAAGAACACAGAATTGTTTCTGGCTGATTCAAAAATAACAGTATAGAGCATAAATTGAATATAGTGCTACATACGTGTGTTAAAGCTTAAGAGAGGAGATCAAACACTTGAAAGTTGAGAGACATTGTAAATGTAGTACGAGAAGTTTGTTTGAAATGCACTTCTGCAAATTGAAGTTTGCCGTTCACAATTTAATGTATCATATAACTAATTTATTTTTGATATAGAAAAAATAGAACGGAAGGGCATTCGATAGGAATCTTATTATTCTTATAGAACCACGACATTGTTATACTTTACTATTTAAAGTGTATCTCAGAGTATGATGGCAAGTGTGAAGGAAAAAACTATATTATGTAGTAGATGAACAACTTATTTCTAAAACTATGTTGTGTAAGTTAAGTTTTAGTAAAGATGCAAAAAGTGAGAGAGACTAAGGAGGAAAAGAGGAATATATGAATACATAAAATGAAATGGAGCTAAAGTTTTTCTTTTACCACTACATAACATTTTCACACTGACATAATTTTTGTTGTGTGCCTCTCTTCAACATTTTCATTTACGTACACTTTACATTCTCATTGCGTTCATAAGGCAAGGCAAGAGTAAAAGTTTGAAAATACTCATTCATTATTATCCTTCTACCCTGTCACTTGTTTCGATACAAGACTACAATACACAATAAAGAGAGTTGGAAAAAGGAAAGAGGAATGCTGGAGAGAAACTTTATTTCAAATATTTTTTGCTTATTGTAAGATATTTAAGAATCATTTATATACTGAATCATGTACGCAAATTACTGGTGGTGTGTACAAAGCTTAATATAAAGTGGAACGAATATATTCTGACGCTTTGTGAAAAGTATAAAACTTTTATACTTTCCGTCACAGTTTGCAACACATAAAGACTCTATAAGGGACACAGGTGGCTGCTTGGACTTAAATAATTTAACTTTTGTCTCTACTGCAACTACTGTTCTCTAATATGCTACGCCTGTCACAAACAAATGTAAACTTTTTAACTTTCTCCAACTCTGAAAAAGAGACCCATAGTTCTTTTCTATTGTAGAACATATATGAAAAACAGAGAGATGTATGTATTTCTCTAGTTAATAAATTAAACATGGTGTTGACTCTCTATCTCTCTCATTTGAATTTATGAAATAAGATACATTATCTATAGTACAATATAAGAACTAACGATAGTGTATGTTATATATATATATAAATTCATAATAATGCTGTGTCAATATTTATCAGACTGTGTATTACTCTATACTGCTAAGCAGATTAGCTCAACAAATGGCGTGCGTTTAACAATATGCAAACTTCAGTATTATATTTGAATTGCATACAGCGTTAATTAGTTCATTCTCATTTGGAAATTGGAACAGAGTGTTGTCATCCGAGTAATCTGTCTTATTTCATAGCCTACGTATTTTCAAACTATAGATGCTATGAGAACATCTTTTCTTCTTGTCTTTACTGCTGACGTCAAGGAATGACAAGTGTCGCAGTTCTCCTCAACTCATACTACATATGTAGACTATTTAAAAATGTAACCTTGGCCGTCTGCAGTTTTCTCTAGGAATGTGCTTAAATTTAAGTAATGAATTGATAGTAATTTGCAAAAAGTCAGAATCATATATACTATAAAATAGTCAATTGTAGAATTCTATATATGTATATATGCAAGAGAAAGCTATGATTTAATTTTGAGACACTACAGATATATATTACAGTACTTAATTCTGCAATGTAGAGAGAGTCTAACTAAGATATAAAAGAATGGTGAAAACTATGTGCGTCTCATCTCGTGAAGAATAGGTAAAGGTAAAATCCCTTGTGAATTTTGTTGTAAGACAGACGAGTGGAGTAAGATGAGAGAGAACTTAGTAGAGTGAGTGATGTACCTATCTAACTTTGTACTCTGAAGCTTCCTTTCCATTTCTGATGCAATCAGTTATGAATACAGACAGAGATAGAGTTATGCAAGATTTTACCAGAGACTTTGTTAGAAGAAGAAGAAAAGGAGCAAGGAAAGAATCAAGGAAGGAAGGGCAAATTTAGTCCGGGTTTCACGCTACAACGCCTTCTCATTGATTGTAGTAGTAAACTCGTTTCTCTCTCTCTCTCTTTATCAGAAGAAGAGGCTAGTTGGATTTGCATATGACAAAAACTTTAGTTCAAAACCTGCTATGAGACGAGAGAGCTTATGCTATATTTACAATGGTTAACTAAAACTTTGTACCTCATTTACTACAACTCTATAAAAGGAAGAGCAGGTATAGAAAGATAGATCACACGCTCATGATCTTCTATTACAGGAAAGTATATATATACGACTACGACTATATGTTTATTGGTTTCTCCTACAATTTAGCATTCGAAAGGAAAATCCAATTACAAAAATGTCACCTGTCTAGTTACGCAAGAGTCAATATAAGCGATCATGGGCTACAAACTAGACGGGGCATAGCAAATAAAATCAGAATGGGTGAGTGATCTTCTATTTTATTTAGAGATTCAGAATTTCTAGAAAGTAGTCAACTAAGCTTCAATCATTGTGTCACTTATGTATAAATAAACTGATCAACTATGTAAACTATATAACATATTACTAATTGCTTACAAAACTTTGTCTCCTATACGTCACTTTTGTAGACTAAAAAGTTATTTTAGATTTAAATGAATTTGTTTCAACTTACCCTCCTACACATTTCATGTTGTGTAGTCATGTTACATTGTCGAAAAGAAAAACGTGTCTGTAGAAATTAGGTAAGCTCACATTGCTGTACTCTATATATATTCCCTACATAGCTTATATGATTTTTTTTTCTTCTAAATGTGCTTTCGACATCAACAACTCTAGCGCCTGATGAGATTTTGATGAGATTAGGTATTCACTTAGACTAAAGCCCTTGAGAAGGGTTTTCTTCTTGGAAAGTACTAATACATATACAACAACTATATATGATATTTAGAATTTTCTGACTATATGAGAAAAATCTGAGAAAGTTGTTAGTGAATGTGCTTTCGATGTACCTAAAAGTTTTAACGTTTATATGACTTCAATAGGAAAAGTACTGTGGATAGAGAGCAAAAGGCAAAGGCCATCAAAAGTTTTCATTTACGCTTGCAATTTAGTACACAACATTCTGACTCTTGTATTTATGTTGTTGGTCGTGTGGTGGTGGTGTTGGCTGGTGGAAGTTAAAAGAGTATTGAAACCATATACAAAAAACTATACTATATAGAGGTATGCTAATAGGTTAAAAGTTTGTTTGACTTACTAACGATATATAAATGATGTGGAGGAAGTAGAAGAAGAAAGCAAAACAAAACTTACACATACATATAGGTATATACATTGAAAAGAAAACACTAGAAGAATTTCAGTGAGACGCCAACAACAACTTCTTGTGCTATGTTTTCAAAATATTATTCTGTTTCAGTGCGCTTCATAATATATATTTTTTTTACATATTTACATTACACTATGATCACAAGTATAGTTAGACGAGCTCTTACTCATATTTCCAATATTTCTATGTACACATTGTCAAAAGAAGTACAAGTAGATGTTTTTGTCAGAGTATCATCACAAAATGGCAATGCAGATACAAAGTTGCAGTTGCACGTAAGGAGTTTTTCTCGAGTCTTATGTTGTTACACTCAACAAAATTTCAAGAGGGATGACGAGCAGGCATATGCCTCTGTTATAATATATATATATATATATTGAGATAAGTGTACAACACAGAGAGAGAGAGGCAAAAGAAAAGAGTTAGAGAAGATAGACGTGTTTCGAAAAAAGGAAAGGATGATTGGAAGTTTTTCCATTTCATTCTATTTTATCCATTCGACTGGATTCTTTGCCTCTGATCTTATGGGGTTCCACCGTTTTAACGAGCGAAGCATAGGAAATCGATTTATGTCACTCTGGCAGAATCTTAACAAGCTGGCTATCATGGGTTTCTTCTTTTTTATATAGATTCAACCTAACAAGACATACGACACATATATATATATATATAGATAGATACATTTTTAGACTAGAAAAGAAAGCAAGAAAGTTATATATAAACATAAGATCCTCTGCAATCTAGTATTTACGTCGTAACATAGCATACGTACGTGTATCAGCTATCAGGAATCAGTCATTCTAGAGGTACATACATATTGTTTGATTGGTAGAAAACTATTTTTCACAAGTAGAATCTCACGTTGTGTAACAAGGGAGAAAGTGGCAACGAAAGTTTTACTACAGAAATTTCTACGGCACCCTAGAAAAATATATTGTACCGTAAAACGGGGTGACTTTGCACATGAGGGGTGACTTTGCACAGTTTTCGGAAAATGATGCTTATTGAATTAAAACATTTAGAAAAAACTAATTTTGATCTTTTAATTACATTGTTACGAGAGATATGTTCAGGGTTGAGTCAACTCTTGCTAATTTACGAAATGTGACCACCAGTTTCCGCAAAACGCTCATAACGTATGATTCAATTTTCTACAAAAATCAAATGCGTGCAAACTTCTTTCTAGTAAGACCAACTGATCGTCATAAATTGACCAAAATATTAAGGAGAACCTCGACAAACAACTCAGAAGTTCATCGATAAGTCGACAGAATTTTAAAATTAAAGTCTCAATTTATTAAAATTAAAAAACCGATTATAAATGTTTGAACGGGGTGACTTTGCACACTAAAATTTTCTGTTTTCTTCTCGATCATCATGCCGAGAAATTACAAACAACAACTAGGTTCTCATAATTATGTTAACTACAACAATGAAACCCTACAAAAAGCAATTCTAGCAGTAAAGAAAAGAATGCCACTCAGAAGCTCACTTTAAGTTCGAAGAAAATCTCTCAAGCTACAAGTAATTTTTCAACTTTAAAAATTATTGTATTAAAATTAGTTAATTTATCTAAAACTTCTGAAACATGTCTGAAAAGGACTCTAGAATTTGATAAAAATTGAATCAAATGTGTAATTATGCTCATTGTTGAAATACAAATTAAATTGTGA
>VCNE01012275.1:0-10530 GCA_009869805.1 Oncopodura yosiiana
TGTTTGATATAAAAACTGGCTTTTTGTCTCTGGCTTTATTTCCGCTCTGGCCTTTTGTCCTTCTGATCTTTAAACTTTGGCCTTTGTTACTCTGGCGTTTGGCACATCGACAAAATGTTCGAAAACCCACTTCAGCATTGCTGTAGGCATTAGAAGAAAAATACATATGAAGTTCATTGTTACAAGACGAGATATTTAAATTGTTTATTATTCTCTCTCGATCTTCTCCAGCAGTCTCAAGTCTCAAGTTATACAAAATTTTAAATAGCCTAACAAGAGCGATTGCTTTTTTTCATTTCAAAGATTTCTTTAGTAGCTGACAATGCATATTTGATTTATGACAGGAGTTAACACTTTCTTACACAAATACATAACAAACTTGTGTACATAATATAAAAGATGTAATGTATGCAGCTCAAATTGAAGATATGATACACTATACTGTTTCATAATCTTTGTATAGAAAGTTTTGAATGCATAATAATTGGAGTTTCACAAGGTCAGAGTCATGATGACAAGAAAAACAAGATCCTCATTTGCTCATCTGCACTTTAAATATCCGGTTTATTATAAATGATCTTCTCTTCTTACTACTTTTACCTCAATTACATCATTTGGCTTTTATTATTCAAGACCAAAAACGTTGACCTAAATAAATATTCCTAAAGTTTGTTAGCGTCATACTGAAAGCGTCATCATCATCATCATAAGAAATTCCTCAAGTTAATCATGATTAAGATTTCACCTAGTAGTCAACTAGTAAACTGCCAGTGACTCACAAAGTCAGTTAACTTTAGTTACAAACAGCCAAGAAAGGTGGCTTGACTAGTAGCTTTATATTGTTGTCGAAGAAGTACATATTGTTGCACAGTTAGTTAACAACAATGTTGCTTTACTCTACATTTAACTGAACTGCAACAGCACTGTATAATAGCACATACACATACATATGCAGGTAAATACATCAAGGTAACTTGATGAAAGTGTATACAGTAATATACATTGAATGATATAGAAATGGAAATTCTTACATCTCTTTCTCAAAAGATATTGTGTGGAGGCGACGACTTGAGTATAAGAAAATGTTCTTACGTTTTCCTCAAGGAGAAACATAACGTAGTGTACTTACAATATATTGTTGATGGACATTTTTGTGTTGCTCACAACATAGGGCAAGTATATGCTAGAAATGTAGTTACAGGTAGTTGACTACATCAGTTGACTCAGGTACTTGGCTCAGCAAAGACGTCTCATTTTTCTCCTGTCGGTTTTCATGCCGCATGGTAGTTGTCTTATTGCTATTCGGATTCACTTTAAAATTCTAAAATTGGAAAAGAAGAAGATATTAGGCTTAAAAGCCCAACTGTGGTGTAGCACTTGTGCTACGAAAAAAATTTTGTGAAATTTTAAAATGTAGACGCCCTTTGCTTTAATTACTTGAATACTAATTGGATATGACCTTGCAGAAATTTCGGGGTTTTGATTAAAAGTTTCAACCTAGCTGTGTAATTAGTACTTGTGTTACGCGACATTGTTATTGTTAGTATTGATTGTTGTCGTTGAGACTGTGAGAGAGTTTTAAGAGTGTTTGTTTTGTAACATTGTTGATAAAAAGTTTTAATTTGGATCCTTGTTGGAAAGGATAATACACGGATTTGATACATACTTAAAATATAAGGTAAGAAAGAGTCTCAAGTTTGCCCTCTTATGCTACTCCAAAGTATATATAAAGTTAATGGTGATATGATTATAGTGAGTGAGGTGACTTATAATTAGGGATGCTGTGAACTTTGTAGAGGACTTTCCGTCACTCTCTTTACATTACATGACTTTTCGTAATTTTGAGACAATTTTTTCCCAGTGTATTCTAAAGTGTATGACATGAGGACAAATTTGCCTCTATATAGTTATTTGACTCAATTAGCATTTTAGTAAACATATTAGCATACCTGTTGTAGTAGCTCTCGCTCACTTTACTCAAGTTTTCTTCGTCTTCTCTAAGTAACATAATGTTTGATTATGAAATGTTTATGTCAAGTTGATAAGGCTGTTAAATGTATGACATTTTCACACGACAATTTATTGCTTACTTGTGCCTCTTAAATCCACTGTATGTATGAAGTGTAGCATCAAGAAGTATTTCGACAATTTTTCTCTCTCCTTATGAGAAGAGTCTAGATAGAAAAGTTTGTTTTGCTACATGTGTGAAAAAATTGCGTTAATGCGGATACGTTTTAGAGTGTCGTTGTTGTGTCAGGTTAAACTTATATATGCACTTTTGCTCCCTTCCTTATAATCTCAAACACAACAATATATGCAATCCAATATATTGTTGTCTCTCTATCGTCAGATTGGTTGTTGTAGTTAGTATTTGAAAAATATCGCAAGACCGAATTTAGTCAAGACCATTAGTTTAGTGAAAAGGGAAAATCAAGTGCAAGTGAACAATAGTTTATATGCCGTGCTTCTCAACTCTTTTCAACATTAGCACACAGTTGACCAACTTATCTTGTTCAATTTCTATACATTGTTGTCACCCTATTTGTAATTTATATATCATGTTCACTTTTCTTTTGCAACGTCGTCTGTCTCTATATAGTGTATGCTTAGCGTAAGAAATTGTAAAATCATTCATAACTTGAAAAAACTTCTTCTTGCACACTCAAGCAGTATACATACATACATATACTAGTTTACGTTAATTTCTTTTAGCACTGTTACAACGACAAGTGGACAAATTTCATATATGTGAAACTGGTTAATCCATATCATTAAACTATTCTTGATTTTCAATGTTTATTACGGCTATCTAAGGTCTAATGCGTAATGTATAGTAATGAGTTACAACAGAAGTGTGAAGCTCAAGTTGCATTATATCGTTGTCTTTAAACACTTTAGTGTCAAATGACTTTTTATAACGCTAAAAATTTCAAGAGTCACAAAATACTCAATTCATTATTGAATTACTGCACAATAAAGTGTGACAATGAGCACAGACATTTTCAATTTCAATTCCATGTTGTAACTGCAGTCACGTACAATTAAAGTGCAAAATTCTGTATGCACTCTTATTGCACTTGCGTCACTAACTATTTTAATACTTAATTACTTGCTAGAATTAGAGATAGCAAATCAAATTGTGACTCTACTTGAAAATTAATTTTGAAATACGTCTACTCCAACTTTAAGCTTAGTGTAAAAATGAGGAAAACGAACGTCCAATGGCCACACTGGGACATGAGCATCAGGCTAATAATCTAAGCAGTAACTCACGATGGTAATTGTACCATGTAACATGTAAATAAATATATATATATATATATAGCCAACAAAAAAAGACGTGCACACGTATTGAATGCACCTTTATGTACATACTTTTTGAAGAAGAGATGAGAAGAAGAAGTAGGTTAGGAAAAGTTTATAATTTTTTATACTTTACTTCACAATAATATTAGAATATAAGGTAGTAGCCAACATCAACATTTGAAGTAGAGAGACGTTAAGTTAGTCTTCTCTTGCATCTTCATTCATTCATTGCAAATATATATTGTTGTAGTAGGTAAGGTAGTAGTATAAAGTAAGCAATGAGAAAAGAGCTCAGCAGTCGTCTGTTTCATAGTCCATTACTACCATTACGATGATAATAGAACTTCAACATTCAACATCATCATCAAAATATTGCGTATGTACAAAATGTATATAATAGCAAAGCTGTCGGAAAATTTACTCATAAGTATAGTAGCTGGGCTGCTTTATAGAGTGTAAAGTAAAGAGATGAAGAGTAATTTGTTCCTTCCTTCTCGTGATTTTTTTAGATTTTCATTTTTTCTTTACAATAGTTAACAATGTTAAAAGAAGCTACTGACTTAACTATAATGTTTCTACTAAAGAATACACAATTTCAAATTGAAATGACCCAATATTCCACTTTGTTTAAAGTTTGCTCATCATCTAAAAGTTTTTAAAGTAAAATTATAAAAAGGTTTCTATTTTATATATATTTAACTACCCAATGAGTGAATTATTTCATTGCAATTGTCATATATATCAGGTTTAAAATGCGGAAAAAATATTCAAGTCTAACGTATCTCACGTACTTAAAAGAGATTCCGACAGAAATACTTTTCTTGACAAGTAATTTTGGTTTTGTGTAACACGTCTACATTCTTACAGATTGATTTTTCTTTTTATCAAATTCCCTTCCTAATGTAGAAATAAGTCATATGCAGTAGAGTTTATAGTCATTGTGGTAGTAAGTTAGTGGAAGTAAAGGTATACATATATAAAGTAAAATTGTTAATGTTGTTGGAACTTCAGTTTCTAAGTGTAATAGTGATACACTCTTTACGCTTTGTACTCTTGTAGGTTGTTATTCCTACAAAGCAGAGCAAGGAACACATAAAATGAGATAGATGTGGTTACATCTTTCACATTCTACACTATTCTACAGTAGTAGTATATAGTTAGCTAGTTGTTTTACTTTTTACTCTTTGCTACTGTTAGAATGAAAAACCTAATTTTTGCACCTTTTTTCCAAAACGTTAACTGCTCTAGTTTAAAGAGTTGCACATAAAAACCGCAACAACATTATCATAACTAATGCTCATTTTAATAATATGGAAGCTTATACTTGCTCAGAATACACATACACGCAAAAGAATAGATTATTTGTAAAAATACCAAATTTGTATTTTTTTGTAGTTTTGTGGCTTATGCCTTGTACAGTTGAAAAAATTTACATGTAAAAAGAAGGAGGAAGAACAAGAGACAGAACGATGTAGAGAAAAGAGAGACACTAGCAATTATTGTAATCATCACATTTCGCTTGTTGACAAGTTTTATTCACATTTCAACTTTTCTCTCTTGTTGCTCTCAAAAGTAGAAAATATAAGTGTGGTTTAAAAGGAAATGTTCCATTAACTACTTTAGCCTTTTTCCGTTTTTGACATCTGACATGACATATGAAGAAATTTTCATGTCAAAAAAAAGTTCTTCACAAAGTCTTCAGAAATTTCTATCATTATTTGTGATAATTTCCTATGATTCTACATGTAAGAACTTTTGCCACAAGTCTATTCTAAAAAATAGCACTAATTAATTGACACTAATTTCAAAATTCTAAGGTTCAAATCTACAAAACTTTCCATTATTATATTTATATAAGAATTGATTGCGTTAACTATTCAAAGCCCGTAGGAGTGAATTTTAAGCCATAGAATTTTAGCCCAGCCCTTGCAAATCTTCCATTGTCAATTGTTATAACAATTGTCTCAAAGCATTATTATTATCATTTTTTCTCGCACTCACCT
Organism: Oncopodura yosiiana; assembly: GCA_009869805.1. Lineage (NCBI taxonomy): Eukaryota > Metazoa > Arthropoda > Collembola > Entomobryomorpha > Oncopoduridae > Oncopodura > Oncopodura yosiiana. Next base: position 5,310 of record VCNE01012275.1, read on the forward strand.
AATGCAAACTGTCAAATTCTTTTATGAGTCTTAACAAGTTGTACATACATATTGAAGTGACCAATGTCAATTCATTTTCGACTTACTACTTACTTAGTAACTAGAGAATAGAGTTTCACAATTGCATTTTTTTCGCAATGACTTTATAAAATCTGAATGACTCATTTTTCTTTGCCTAGAAGCTCTATTCAACTATATCAAGTCACATAATCTCCTTTACTTTACTATTAGTTATCACAATTACATCTCCCAATCTTATAAGAAGTGTATTTAGCATCTCTTTAGTAATGACGACTGCCTTCTGACGAGATAAATGCACTTGGCATTACAACTATAGTGTTAGATGATCATTAAAAAAGTGAATGTGATTACATGACTCAAGTGCACAATAATATATACAAGTGTTACCGTTACCTTCCTCTACATATATTATTGACCAGTTGCACATATGAATATGTGATCTGTATATTTCATTCATTTGTGTTAGTGGAGAACAACGCACGTTTCAATGTTGATCGACTCATGTTAAAAAGTGTTCTTGAATCTTTTGACTATCTGTTGTTGTTTAGACTGTGGTGTAAATATTTCATGTTGGACATTTTAGACAGCGTAATGGATTGAGTTGGTGATCTTTCATTTTTGAACCAGTTAGTACTGTAGTTTGCTAAGAATTGTAGGTTGCAACGTAAGAAAGCATATATTCCAGTCTCAATCAATATATAGCAAAATAGTAAAAGTGAATGCAACAATCGTTTCGCCTTGTATGATATACAAAACTAACTAAGCCAAAGTCATAATCCGGGCGTGGTCCTTACGAAAGAGAGAATATCAACATTGAAAGCATATTACATAAAATATATACTACTGTATTATGCATTGTGCTGTAAAATATTAAAACGTATTATGTACCCTATGAGAAGGAATTTGAATAAATAATAATAACATAATGGTCACAGTTCTAATTGCTCATATATAGAGTCATAGGCAAATAATAAAGTCAGACCTTTATATTTTTTTTATTTTGATTTACACTCGTTTCAAAAAGACCTTTTGCTATATATACATATGTAAAAGTTCTTGAGTCAATAAAAAAATTTACTCTAGCCTATTTACACTGAACTTGAGTATACAAAATAAGGGAGTTCACCAAACCAAAAAAAATTGTGAGACTCAAAGTCATGCTGCCTTGCTATATTCTATTCTTACCGTGCATAAATACTCGAGTAATCAAATATAGAAAAAATGAATCCAAAATTTGTATGGTTTGGTTCAAGCGTTTGATTCAAAGTTTTCTGCATAAAATCGCATATGTGTGTCCAATGCAATTAGCCCTGCTATAGCTTTTCTCACCGAGACTTTATATAGAATTACTTTGCGATAAACTATTACTTCATTCAATTATAAAAATTAAAGTAAACCTACACTCTTATTTACGTATATAGCTTGTCATGTCATATCAGTAGTTTATATAGTCGATCAGTGAAGTGAATCACGTAGTATAATACAAAAATTATTATATAGGTGAGCAATTATATATTATCTCAGTTAGATTGCACTTTGATTTTGCTCTTGGCTTTTTTCTTCGTCCTATGCTCACTCACTTAACTATTGTCTCAAAGATTTATTACGTGAGTCAACTCAAAAAGTAATAGGCTGCATGAGATATACATATAGCCTTATAGCAAAATTCTTTACATATTAGTTCAGTTGTTTGAGAGTTGGCTTGGCACAATTACTAACTGCATAATGATTCCGTTGTGTACACACTGCGATTTGTATTGTAGTAAGTAGCAGTAAAGGTATAAACTCTGCAGCAGAAGTGATTTTCTCTTTTAAATGAGCCTTTACCTTTACTACTTCAACTTAATGCATTAGTTGACTAACTGAGCCGTAGAATAAAGCTATAGCACGTGTGTGTAATGTAATGTGCTTAATGTTTGCTGTGACTCTTGAAATGAGCAAGTTAATGGCAATATGAGAACCATTACTATATTTTATATATATAATATATTGAAACCATAAAACAACTAACGGTTAACACTTAATACAATTTTACTGAGTGTCTTAAATCTTTATTACTACAAGCAAGAAAATCATAAGGATTTAGATTTCTCTCCGATTTCCTACGAATTGCATTTATGGCCAGGGTGGAACACACAACAGAACGACAATTAGCTATGCTAAAGGCACAATAAGAAATTATGTATGTTGCTTTAAATGTTTGATGGATTCTTTAATTCAATTGGGTAGACAGATTAGAGCTAGTAACCATAAGACGTCAATATCCTTTTTGACAATCTTTGATTGATCAGCTTGATAAGGAAGCTAAATAAGAGTTGATGCTAATTGAAGCAAAGATTAGTGATTAGTTAATGTAATACTTTTAGATATAGAGAGAGGAAAGGGAACTTATAGCTATAAGTATTTATTATTGTGTAGCAACAAATGTAAGAATATAAATTTTATTTGTTGGCAACAATCACCACTTCTCTGCTTTAGCTCTAGACAGCTCTTAGTAAATAGAATAACAGAAAGGAAAAAAGTGAAATTGAATATTTCAATTTGAAAACTGATCTGGTTCATAGGCCACACATTGTGATTCTTCTATGATACGTTGGATTATTCAGTAGACAAAATACATTTCACAAGAAATTGATAAAAAAGTTGATATAAAGTTATCAAACTACGATGCATTTTTAAATGACTATCACTTTCCATGCAAGACTGCATAGCATTTTGATTTAACTTGCATTGCACGCCAAGTTGAACTCTAAAATTATTTTTACATTTGGAACACATTGGCATGCAGTTTACTTCATTCAGCCGCAAAACTTACTATATTTTGCTGTACTCTTTTTTAAATACAATATGTGAGTGCATGTGGCTAATAATACCCTTTTTACTACCAAGTTCTCACATTTAGAAATCTCTTTTGAGATGTACTGCTGCTGATGCTCCTTGTTTGTTGCACTCAAAAAAGAATAAAAGTTTTTTTATTGTTATCATCTTCTTATCAACTTTAAACTCAGCATTAGATATATATATATATATATATGTTGCAATGTTAAAAGTAGAGTGTAGATTTTTTGAGATGATACTTTTATTTCATGTTGTACTCTTGGGTGGCTTGTTGCCATCCTTTACACATAGATCACACACTTTTCTCTCTTGACTTTGAATTGAATTCTTGGACTATATACTTCTATTATGTTGTTGCATTGCATGTGGCGTTGAGTGTTGAGTATCATAAACGTATCAGTTGTAAGCTGTGACCATTATTTACTCGTTACATGTATCTCTTATTGCCATACTTCATAAACTTTATGTGTATATAGACTCTATATGTATGTACGTACTTGCGATTGAAAAGCAAAAGTAAAGGTGAAAGTTTAGAAATTTGTATTAAACATATTTTGTCTAGTTTGTTGCCCAAAACGATATATTTATATGAGGATGAAGTAGGTATACTAAAGTAAAGAGATACATATTATTTTGTAAGGCTATGTAACAAGTTGAAAAAAACCACACACAGTAACAATAGTAAATCACTCCCTTGTATCTATATAATACAATTTTACAAGACCTAAACTGTTTCAACTTGCATTTAAACTTGGTTATTAGCTGCTTCACTAAGTTCTATATATCTCTAACCCCTGAGTCCATTAATAACAATTAGAGTTCATAATTTATAATTTGAGTTATGAGAGTAAAAGTGAGAATGAGTTGTATGTATACTCTTGTAAACGCCGAGGTATTACATAGTAAGTACACAAAAACACTAGTATAAAAAACGTATAAATTAACTATCTCAGATTTTTCGATGCAATAAATAGTAGAGTTAGGTCAGTTATAAATAACTCAGAATCTGGACCACAAAACGATATACAGTATGTATTGTAATCTCTTTACCTATACCGCTCTGAACATCTTCTTACCTTCTTTGAAGGTCTTTATTATTTGAAAGGGAAAGCCTTTTCTCACACTTTGAAAAGCAGCATCTTCCTAAAAGAGACTTAGTAGAAGATAAATTGTATTTTATAAATTATATGTGTGTGAGCCTTTGAGCATCTTCTGTGAGCCTTTGATACTTGATAATAAAACCATACCAAGTTTTACTAGCACCTAAGTAGTAGGTGTAGCTCAAGTCCATTACGGGCTCATTCATCATAAGAAAAGTCTTGGAGAAGAAGGTAGTACACACAACAAAAAATTAGATAGCAATATAAGATATGAGCCTTAATTTTTCTATAGTAAATTACATTCCAGAGACGAAGATGTTTTTTTTTATCCAGTGGACTAAAAGCTTTTGGAAATTGCAGAGTTTGCTTTAGGCTTCGAGAAGAATTTGGTAGTGTTGGTATTATAATCATGCAAATATAACAGGGATTAGGTTATTATATCAGAATTCTTTATTTTGAAATCTACAAATATGGTAATAGCGTAGTAAACATACTTCAAGTCATTATATCAGATAAGTAGCAGGAACTTTGTCTTCAATAGTTTTTTGTAGATTTTTTGTAACATCTTGTTACAGAGTTGAGGCTAAGTAAGAGAAAACGAGCACCCATAAATTAATTTTGGAAAAAAAATTATCTCAAAGAGTAAAAACATTGGAATGATATTTATTTTCACCCATAGGCAAATTAGAGGAAAATTGTACAAGTCATGTCATGCTTTTTAGAATTTGTGACATCACAATAGGATGTTTGCAAGTTGCAACTAATTTAGCCATCATCAGTCAAAAGTTTTTTGTCCTGATAATAATTCTATCTAACTGCAGAAAACTCTTTTTGTTTTGACTTGTGTTTAAAATAAAAAAATCTTTGAGCCATTGAATTTGGATTTTTAAGTAGCAAAATGTGTGTTCTAAATAATTCTTTTATCGTAATTTTTGAATCAATATTAACTATGATTACATCAAATATTTTTGAACCTCAAATCTTCATTACATCAACAACTACCAATTTCTTATTAATAATTAGATAGTCCCCAAATTAAACTCTCCATGTTACAGTCAAAAAAATCTCTGAGAACGGCACATAGCCAAAGGCAGACAAATACAATATTGTTTTCTTGAGCACATGTACATGAAGCCTACATATGAGACTAAATTTTCTCAAAACTCGGATTCGCTGTCGCATGAATTTTGCACGAATAGCTGCGAAAAGAGCAAAATAAAAACTACACGACGTTCAGGTCTGACAATATCCCAGATTAGAGA
>VCNE01012277.1:0-48769 GCA_009869805.1 Oncopodura yosiiana
TTTTATTGACTAGAGCCCGAATTTTAATAAAGCTCTAGAGACTACAGCAGATTAACAATAGCAGGCTTCATCTAGAGGAAGTACGGTACATCATTGGTATAGTAAGTGTATCATAATCGATGTATTAGAGCTTTAAGGTTAACAAAAAAACGTCTTATATATATATTCTAAGCTTTTGATTGAGGAGATACGGTTCACTGTAAATCTGTTGCTACTAGTGGAGAGATTACCGTATTTTATCGACAAAATGTCCGTATTTACAAAACTCTTAGGTCGTAGACTTCCACATAAGCTGTACTGAAACTACCGTAATTCTTCAATTAGAATCTCAAGTGATATAGCCGTTAGAATAGAAAGTACGGCATATGAAATCCAGAAAACACCGTTTGTTTGACTAGAGGTCGAGATTTTCAATGAATACTAATAACAGAAAGATACTAGGCTTCCTATAGAGGAAATACGGTATATCTCATTAGGCCAGGTTTATTGTCGTGAGTGTTTACCGTATTTCGTTGACTAGAAGTTTTTTCTCTTCACAATTTACATTATCACGAGTCAGCGTAATAAATTACCGTAATTTCCTGATCATAGGCCAACTTATTAGTGATTAGCTGTTTACTGCAACACATTCTCATTATAAAGCACCGTACTTCATTGACAATGGTCCGAGACTTGATGAACTCTTGTTACTCAACCGGCAATAACACAATTATGATAAGCTTTGTCTAGAGAAAATATGCTACCGTACACTGGGGTGTGAGTATGAACAGTTAATTTTGAAGCACTTACAAACGTAATTTTGATAACTTAATGATCCACACCTTTAGTTTGATTATGAACTGCCCATTACGAAACATAAACAGGCGTTCAATCTCACCCCCATCTACGGTATGACTTGCATCAACACATTTCCACTAGTAATGCAATGAAACTTATCTTTTTGAGCATGATACAAAACCGTAATAGTTTGAGATTCTCTTGTCATCCTAGCAGACGCAGACTCCTACGCGACTCACAATCCGTCACTCCCCGCTCAGAAATTGCTCCCAGAACTACTAAGCCAAAGCTGGCCATCGTCACTAAATCATCAAACCTTCGGCTGAGTTCGCGGCGCAGTTGTGGAGATATTTCTAAGCGGGGACTCGTGAGGGCGTCGCTTCTGTTGGGATGACAAGAGAATCTCAATTTCATTTGTCTTTATTTATGGGTCAAATATATGTAAGCTTTTACAAGCTTAAATTATTACGGTTTTCTTTTATGCTCAGAAGTTTTGTTAAATTACTAGTGAAAATGTGTTGCGACAAGTCGTGCCGTAGACGGTTGTGAAATTGAACAAATGAGAGTGAGTATGAATGCCTACCTATGAATGCCTCGACCTTTATTTCGGAAGAGTTCATAATGGGCAGCTTATAATCTAACTAAGAGGTGTAGGTAATTAACTGTTCATACTCACCTCAGTTTACGGTAGCGTATTTTCTCTAGAAAAAGGTTATCATAATTGTGCTATTGCCGTTTCAGTATCAAGAGTTCATCAAATCTCTGGCTCTTGTCAATAAAGTACGGTGCGTTATATTGAGAATGCGTTGTAGTAGACAGTTGGTCGCATATAAATTGGCCTATGATCGGGGAATTACGGTGATTTACGTGACTCGTGATTGTGTAAATTTTCGTGAAAAGAGAAGACTTTTGGTTGATGAAATACGGTAATAAACACTGACAACATGTGAAAGATCGTTCGGCACCTGGACCAATGAGATATACCCTATTTCCTCTAGAAGAAGCCTAGTATGTCTTTCTGTTATTAGTACTCATCGAATCTTGGCCTCTAGTCAAACAATTACGGTGTTTTTCGGATTTCTTATACTCTGAGAAAACGCCATTTATGCTACCGTATTTCTTCTCTTACAAACCGAGTACAAAGTAAAGGATGTTTTAAATACCGTATTTCCTCTATTTTAAGCTTACAAATGTCTCTCTCTTTAGGGAACCGTAACTTTATTCTAACGCCTATATCACTTGATATATTGTTTGAGATTCTAATTGAAGAATTTACGGTAGTCTCGGTACAGCTTATGTGGAAGCCTGCGACTCGTGAATATTATGTCATGAAGAATTTTGTAAAGCTTAGAATATACATATATAAAGTTTTTTGTTAAGTTTAAAACTGTAATACATCGATTATGATACACTTACTATACCAATGACATACCGTATTTCCTCTAGAGGAAGCCTGCTATTAGTAATCTGCTGGAGTCTCTAGAGTTTCAGTAAAACTCGGGCTCTGCTCAATGAAATACGGTGCCTTGTAATAAGAGTGTGCTTAAGTCTAAATTGAGTTGCTCTCAGAAAATGTCATCGAAGTTACCGTACTTCCTCTATTGGAAGCCTTTAAATGAGTTTGCAAAAATTCAAGCAGTGTAGGCCATTTATAATTTACAGTATTTCTTAGTTTACAAACCGAGCGCAATGTCCTGAATGTCTATCAGCTAATACAACAACGCAACGGACAGCGGCCGAGCTCAGTGGCCAGTTTAATTGGCTGCGGAGGACGTGGAGAGAGTCGCTGGGTTGAGGGTTCGTGAGGCGTGTTGCGATCTGAGCTCGCGAACTCAAGGGAGACTATTAAGTGGGAAATTATTGAAGTTGTTTAATAAGGTTCCTTGGATTGAAGAGCATATCTCATTATTGTATTTTAATTTGTAGATTAGTTAAAGTTCTGGAAATTAGTGTCAGATATTCAAATAAAGCAATGATTCAGATCTTTGTTATGTTAAAACAACTCACAGGTATAATACGTAACTGTCACTTGTTCCTAATAGTGGTATAAATTGTTTGGCTTTTGGCCTACCGTTATAGACAGATTTCACTGTATGTATACATTTACATAATAAGCATTATTGAATTTATGTAGCAAGCGTCACGGCTTTTAAAGGTAAAGAGATAAAATATATGTCCGCTTTCTTAGTTGATCCCTTTTTGTTGACATATCTTTTTAACCTTGGGCCAAAGAACTAAATAAAATCACGAGGAGATGTCACGTTTTGATTTTTTTCTTCATTTGATTACCTTGTTTTTCAAACATTTGTCAATATTTGTACAAGAAATCCTCAATCATTGCCATATTCTGTTTACTACAGTCAGTAGTAGTGTGACCTTTTCATAAGAAGAACCTACATAACATAAGATTACCGTAAAGAATTTCTTGAGCTGTAAACTTTCTCTATGTGCCTAGAGAAAAGTTTTGAGAAGAGAAAGCAAGCGTTTAAAAACGGGAAAGCACTCGAACACTAAACCCCTTTCGGAAGATACTAAAAAATGCAGATGCATTCAAACATTTTTGTTAGTCAACAGAACGGCAGCTGGTGCTGCTTTTGAAAATAGACTACATGAACTACTGTAAAAAGTACTAACTTAAAGCTAATTCACTAAAATGTTGTTTATGAACTTCTTATCCAAGGCCAACTTATAAATTGACTATTGAATCTTAAGACTAGTGAATAAAAAGGTATTATGATTTTACGATGCAATGCTATATAGTATAGATCTATATGAAATGAATTACTATTATTACTTTCTCCTGAATTAAATTTCATTGTATGTAGTTTCCAGCTTTTATGCTGCATTATAGTGCAGATATGTCATCATTTTCTGCTAATAGCTTTTAGTAATCCTTTATATGTCCAGTGAATAAAGCTACTCAAAGGGATGTCATATGAGGGGATTAGATTTTCAGAAAGATTATTGTTAAGCTTGACTTTTATATGCACATTTATATTTCTCTTGGCATTATAGTCTCATTGAACGAGCTTTGCATAAGACATAAATGGAATTTCAGAATTATGTCTACAAAAATAATAAAACTGATTAAAGATTATTTCTACAAATATCACAGGTCTAAAATACTAATGTATCAACAAATTAAGATTAGACTCATATTCGTGTAGACAGGTTGTATAAAATTAAGTGTAGTCTAACGTATAATGATATCCAAGAAAAATTGCACTTATATATGTATATTTTACATGAGGTATACTTTCCTTTGACAATTGTTTACTTTTGTTAATGCCAAATAAGCAAAATTGTGTACAAGTCTTTCCACTTGCAATTACTTTGTGTACATAACGTGTTTTGGAATCTTTTAAAAGTATTCACTCATTTTATGTGGGAGCAAAGTATACAAAATAATATTAAGTAAATAATATAGTATGCTTTTATTGAATTAAAGAACGTTCCAGAGAACTGATTCACAAACTCTCTTTCCTTCACTATACATAAAATTTTTATATAAACTTTGGTAATATTTAGTGACTAGTTTGCAGTTGCAACTCATGAATCATAGTTGCAGGTGTGAAGAATGCTGCAGGTTGTGTCATTTTACTAAGTAAACTTATTATACATCGTAAGCAATATTAATGTCATCAAAAACTTGTGTCTTGTTAAAGATCTCGAGAAAGTTTCAAGTTGAGAGTGTAAAGTTTATGGAATGTCATTTAATTAATTTGTGTGGAAGATGTGTACGTAACAGAAGTATATTTATGATGCAATTCATATACTATAGCATTCAGCTCATTTAAAGTTCAACCTGGCTTTTATACATATATAAGTTGGCTTGTTTCTAAAAAATATTTGATGAAATTCAGCATATTGTAAGTGACATTAAACATGACAGGTGCAGAAGTTTAAAATGAAGAACGAAGCAAGAATAAATGTCCAAATGTGTAAATATGAGCAATGTACATAAAATTAATTTGATAGATATGCATCAAACTTGCAAGCTTCAGGTATTTTCATTAGTTGAATATTTAACTTTTAGTTGATTTGATTAATGTCAAAACCACAACTGACGTAGGCAGATTCTCTTTCAACTTTTATAAGGTATCATCGCATGAAACATTACCCAATAGAAAACCTACTGATTTGCAACACTTGAGATACTTGAGAATAGGAATATTGAAAGAAGAATTTTGCTTATGATGTAGTATAAATCCTTTGCCATTTAAAGCTGAGTCAATGAAAAATTGTTTAAATAAGCAGGATTTCTTTTAATGTCACGTACGTTTCCTAGAATGACGCGAATCAAGTTAAGTGAAGTTTTATTCATTCAATTCATAAGTGAGAAAATGAATAAATGGCATGTGAAAATATTTGCATGTTCAGCTGCTAAGTATGTGTTATATGAAGGAGTTTTCTTTTTTTGACGTCAATATTTGCTCCCGGTGTTAATTCCTGCTAGAGAAAAAATGTCGCTATGTAAGTGTACACAAGTGTGTTGCATCCTTTTCAAAGCCATATGTCACTCTTAATGTTATTTCTTCTGGAAATGTTATGAAAAGGTCGTTGATGCCATTTTCTTCCTTTTGCTTTCACCTGTACAAACATAGAAAAATATTTAGCCTTAGACCATTTTCTTTTTGAACTTTAAAAACCTATGGGAGAAGGCTGCAGAAATATAATAACTCATTTATGACATTTTATTTTAATCAGGCTAAATAATAGTTCTTAGTATTTGATTTCTCGTAACACTTTAATTTTATTATTTGAAGTTATTTGAAGTATCTATAAAGCCTCCTCAAACTAAACAATAAAGTTTACATACTTTCACTTTAGATACTTTCTCTCTCTGAACTGTGACAGGATCTCAAACCAATTATAATTGGATTAGGCAAGTTTCTGACACAAAACTTTGATTTACTTTACCAAGATTACAGAATATATACACAGCAGAGCCACTTTACCATTACAGTAAAGCTGCACTATCTAAATTTCAACACAGTATTATAATAAGGAAGATGTTCGATTTTGCCTACGAAAATAGCAACTCAAGTTGTTTCATTAGTTGAGCTAGTTAATGCGCTTCTGTGGAAAAAGTTTTTCAAGAGTATCTTAACTAACCTGAGCTGCCCTATAAAGATATTTATGATTCCTTTTCATCAAGAAAGCAATTCTCTCAATGAAATCACTTTAACCTTTAGCTCTCAAGTCATACATCACTGTCTCGTGTCTTGTCCTCATGAGATACAAATATGAGTTAATTTTCTTCATCTTCCATTGAACATATATATATATATATATATATATATATTGACTTAGAATGCAGTAAGTGGAGGCAAACAGGAAGTTAGTTGAGAACTGAACTGAACTCTACAACTTCTCCTTACTTTAACATTGAGTCAGGTTTCATACTCTTGCTCAAACTCCTCAAACGATTTATTTCATATTGAAAATTGCCTTTCTCTCTGCGCTTTCTCCAACCTTTTTACTATACATAATACCCACAGAAAGAAAACATGAAAAGCCCACATTTCATACACTAGAGTAAGCAGTTGTTGTCTGAACTTTGAACTGAGAGTATATACATAGTCAAAAAAATAGTTGTGGAACTTTACACAGAGCTCTTCACCTTAAGTGACGACAAGTGACACGAGAAATTTCCTCAGTTTCTTACAACTTTGAGTGATGACCACAGTGAGAGTAACAGATAGATAGACTATACAACTCAGTTCCTTTTTTACTACACATTAAGTATTCTCTTTGAAGTAGAAGCATAACATAGAGAGTGAAAGTCATTCTTGTCTTTACAGAGCATCGACTATTTACCATAAAAGAAGTAATGACAAAAGACATAAGGAAAGAACAAAAGTGTTTCTCTTTCTAACGACAAGTGTGACACTCTAATTGAAAAGTGACTTATGTCTTTCTCTCTCTTATTGTTCAAAGGTGGATGTGACAATATATTGTTAATGCTCATTCTTTAACAATATTACTTTCCCAGTGAAGCAAAACAATAGAAGCTTATATGAATGACTTTTGCTCCTATAAAGAGAAATCCTGTGGTTTTGTATATAGTGAAAACTGAGGGCAATGTGAAACACTAATGCATTCCTTTCATTGAAAACACTTTCAACTGAACTACAATGTAAATTCTGACCTATATATTCTATATCTATATTGACCAAACAGAGAAAAAGTGATCATTCTAAGTACCTCTCATAATAACCCGATTATAATGTAGTCATTTGAGTAGCCAACCACGTAGTTCCTTTCTAAATCTTGAAAAGCCATTTAATTTCAAAGAGCTACACTAATGTGTTGACTTGTTTGCCTACAAACTATATATATATAACAAATAGGTTTGACGGATACAACAGTTATTGCATAATAAGAGGATTATATAATACACAGTGCTATAACATATATATTTCCAGTTATTTCCAGTGTCTTGACTTTTCTATTATAACTTTGTGTTCAGCCGAGTGAGTCAGAAGTTATATTGATAGAAAGCATACGTCATAAAAGGACAAAAGTGATTTAGTATATAGTCTGACCAGAGAAAAAAGATGAAAGAAAAAAAGAGACAAATGGCTTGACTTCACTGTGTCATTTGACAAAGCTTCTTTTTTGCCTAAATAGCTCTTATATAGTAATCTGCTGAGAGAGAGAAACTCTATTATGTAAATCAGGAGCTCTAGAGAGAAAGTTGCGTGTAAAAAATAGACAAAATCATCTAGTACTACAATTCTTAAAATAGACTTCTTCCTTGAACCTATACTACATATAAATATCAACATTCCAAGAGTTCAACATGGTGTCTCCTTCCTCAGAAAATTTTGTTGGTTCTCTTCTCAACTTTTCTACAGAAGCACCTTTATTTGACAATTCTACAAATGACTACGTTAATACTAGTTCAAGTGATATATATTATGAAGACCCTATATATTTTTCTTATTCTTATCGTATAATAGGAACTTTATTTCAAGGAATTGTATTTATAGTAGGGTTAATTGGAAATCTAATGGTTGTGATTGTTGTAGCTAAAACGAAGTCTATGCATTCACCAACCAATTGCTATTTAGTTAGTTTAGCTGTTGCTGATTGTATTGTACTCATTGCTTCAGTACCACAAGAAATTATTAGTTATTATATTGTGGGAATGCAATGGATTTGGGGTCAAGTGGGATGTGCCTTGTTGATATTTTCACAAAATTTGGGAATCAATGCCTCCAGTTTAAGTCTTACGGCTTTCACTGTGGAAAGGTAAGGCGATGATATAGTAGTAGTATTTAATTACTCATAATTGGTTTATCGAATTGTATAGGCCTGCTACAATTTCTATAAATATTCCAGACTTTACTCATATGAGTATATTTTATTTAAACTTTTAGATACGTCGCAATCTGCCATCCTTTCCTGAGTCAAACAGTTTGCACAGTGTCAAGAGCGAAAAAGATTATAGCTGGAGTATGGATTTTTGCATTTATATATTGTTCTCCTTGGTTCTTTTTAACTGAAACATTTCCACTCTACTATAAAGGCTACTCAGATATACAATCGTGTGAATTTAAACTGTCACGAGAAACATACTTGTGGTACTACTTTGCCGACTTAATAGTTTTCTACATCATTCCTCTACTTCTTTCCGTCGTTCTCTATTCTCTTATTGCCCGCATTCTCTATCGAAGTAGTAATGACACTAAAATTAGTACTAATGGAACAACTACGAGTACTGGAGCAAATAGTTCTACAACTAAATCTAATGCTGCTCGAGTTCAAGTAAGTTTCATGTTTAGCTATCATAGTTTTAATATGCTAATTAGTATAAACTAAGGGTTTGCTGAAGTTTATAAAGGAAACGAGTAGTCATCATGCAATACTTGACCTACAATTAGAAAGGTATATAAAAAAACATGAAATCCACGCATAAAAATTAGCTTTATATGTACATTTATAGAGAAACTTGAGACATTCTTGTATTAAGTTAATATTAAAGGTACTTTATAAAAGTAGCATAATAATACTTAGGAGTTAAATTAGCGTACTTCACATACATATGTATACTATTAAACTTGAGAAAGTTTTAGGAAGCCATTTGATTGTAGTTTTTGGAATATTTCCAAGTGGTTTCAATTACAGGCTATATTTATATTTGACATTTCAAGCGTGTTCGCAAAGGTAGTAACTTGACGTTGTATTATTCATAAGACAATTGGTAGAGAAAGTCGTTTTGAAAATTTGCTGTAATTTAGTTGTCAGGAGCTCTCGAGTTCTCTCCAATGGAATATAATGATAAATGTCAGCTAGTCATATATGTAAAGACGTCTTTAGAAAATGAAATCATGTTATATGTATGTATACATCAGATAATGATAAATGTGACTGTTTCTCATCTTCAATTTGATTGATTATACATACTATTATTAAAGATGTCATTTTATAAATGAGATATAAGTTGACACAAGCTTTGCAAGTCACACAAGAGGAATGCTAAATTACAACATTCTGAAGTGATAACGAGATGATTTTCAAATTTATTGATATCACGAAAAGCTATTTCGTAATCAAAGGACTTCATCTCTCAAGCTGATTATCATGAAAATGAAATCTCTAAGCAGCGTCTTTAGCTTTCAGTGTTTATGACAGAGATTTCATACTGTGTTAACTTTTTTGTGAAAAGCTTCATTACACTGCATTAACTTGGCTCATTACTTAATAGATTCAGTAGATTACATATATAATAATAACGCTAGTTTAGTTCACTATGCATTAAGTAAAGAAGATAACAAGGAGCACTTGTCTATAGCAACTTTCTATAGCAGTTGAACCAAATTGAGCCAATTTTATACCCAAATGAGTAAAGCCCTGTAGCTAAATCTTGAGCGACTCTCTCATTATTGAAGGAGAATATAATAAAGCTTTATATGATAATTTACTATTTCTTAATTTAGTTACTAGTGCTATATAATTAAGGCGCTGAAGGCTTAACAAGAAAACTGATATATAGCTAAAGGCTGTAGATGATATTTGTCTTTTTTTGCAGAATTATATATTTTTAGAAAGCTGAGTCGGAAATACAAGTAGTTTGACTTTTACCTGCGACATTACGGTTAATGTGCATACAGTGGAATTTGTCCATAACAGTGGGTCAATAGTTAGATCCTTTCGACCGCTATAAATTGCATATAAGTGATAATCGAAGCTCATAACCGTTATAGGTAACCTTTCACCGCTATGAAGAATTTGACATTTTCACCCAATAACCGTTATAGAAATATGCAATTTTTTAAAAATTGGTTAGACAGAATAACATTATATTTTTCGTTATACACAAGTATAGTCATAGACGTACTTCACTGTAAGTACAAAATTCCACTAGCTATAGGTTTCAGTTACTAAGAGAAATGTTACGTAATCTGATGCTGAAAGGATGCCACAGGCATTTAAAGTTTATGTCTCTGTTATAATTGTATTGGTCTAATATGTCACGACTAGTGGGGCAAAATGTCGACAGTGATTATCAAACTTTTTGTGCTTTGCTGAATTAAATTATAGTCATTTACATTGTTCCACTAGTTTTCAAGGTTATACACTACACTATTACAATTATTACTGTTATAGAAACTTTCTCCTATAATCACTCATCGAGACTAACTCACATTTTTAGCCAACGTAACAAAAAACTCAGAATGGAATAGACTACATAATTTAGAATATATAGCGAGTACGAAAGAATAAATAAGTATAGAAAGACAAACTTTTTTAAATCATGTGAAATCTGAGAGGCGATTATTGTGTAACACTAGAAATTCAATTTCGAAAAGTTTCAATTTTCAAAAAGCTTTTTCCTATACGTTGACATATAGTAGCTTTACATCATCACTTTCTTGTCAAAGTACTTGATATACTATAATTTTTGTTCCTTCCATAAAAAGAAACTTGTTGACAACATGAATGTTTTCTCTACTTTGGTCATATATAGAGATACAAGTTTTCATTATTTACTTTTGACATTGATGCTCGACAATATATATGATACTACACTTAGTCTCTCTCTCTTGTAGTTATAATCTAGAAAAAGTTTTTTCCTTTGATAACAGAGTATATATAATAGTAGAGTGCACAATGCTTTCAACTTTTTTGTCAACACGACTGGACAATATGAAAGGTCTCTCACAAGTAAAAAAAAGTACTTTTTACTAAAAGAACTTCTTAGGGACATCTTACACGTGTACAAAAACACAAATGTCATTCGTGTCGACACGGGCATAGGTAGAAAAAATAGGACTAAAAGTAGTAATCATAATAATGTTATGCGGCTTGATCAAAAAAATAGTCTATAGTGTATACTCTACACTACTAATCCTTTTTATAGCTTATGTCTTATGAACAATTCATAAAGCCTGATCATGTTTGATTGTAGTCAACAACTTTTAATGGAAAAGTTCTTTACATGTTATATCATAGCATAGCCAACCAATAACTTATTGAGTGGCAATTGTAATAGCCTAAAGAAAAGTTTTATTTTTGACCAGGAAAATGGTATAGCATTGCAAATTGTCTTCAAAATGAACACTTTTTTAGTACTCGCAAATTGGCGTTTGTGAAACTGTATCATTCTGAATGTAACTGGTCACACATTACGTTTTAGCTTGAGTGAAAGTTTATTTGAAGAATGTATGAAATGAGAAAAGATGATCTTTCCAAAACTACTTTCTCTCTGATGCGTGACCAGACGAAGAGACGGTCACCGAAATATATTTTTTCCGCTACGACAACCTTTAGTCCATTATCTAGTTACTTTATCCCCCAGAATCTTTGGACGATGACTCCATTATCCATTTTACTTTATTACTATAAGATATCGTAGTCTCAGAAAAGACGTAAGCAGCAGTGTTAAAATTCTATACAAAAAAAAGACAGACGTTATGAAATTTCCTGAGTAAGGACTAAAAAAGGAAGACGGAATTTCTTAGAGAGATATTATTGTTGTCAACAGCATATATAATATGAGCCAAAAGCAATCAAAAATATGTCAACGAGCAAGAAAAAGCCTTTCTTTATATTCTTTTTTCATTGCGCATTATACAATGAAGACTTATACTTTCTTTACCTTCGTAACGTGTGTAGCATTGTGTATTGTTGTGTGAGACGTTATTACATATGATGTGACATATGAGAAGACGTCAAGCAGTGTGTGATTATTGTGTAAGATGATGATATGATGATGCAACTCGAACAGAGCTCTTTTTATGTAGTCTTTTTCTTTGAGAAGAAGATTAGTAGCGTCTTTTCTATAGACACTAACTTTGTCAAAAATTGAGCTGGCTTCTTATGTGTACATTTAGCTGAGATGAATACAAGTCTCTATAATAGACCTTCATTGCTATTGATGTAAAAATCCCAAAATCTCTTAAAACGAAGTCCACACTAAGCAATTTTACGCTACAATTTCTTTTAGCGTTAGTTTACAATTTGTTTTTCTAATACAGTTCAATTGCTAAAGCACTGGACTTCATATTCCATGGTCGCGAGTTCAAATCTCACCGCAAGGGTTGTAAATGGCATTTGTATTCAATTTTGCAAGGAGTAAGCTACTCAGCGTTTTTCTTGATTTCCTATAAGACTATTGGCATTAGATTTATTTCAATAATGGCTATTCACATATGGCCGAGCGCTACAAGGCTATATTACTAGTTATAGACTTTAGTCGCTATTTGAAGTTCTAATAGTTCAAACGTAAAAATTCTGCTCAAAATTCCGAGTCAGTATATTTTAAAGTGAACTGAGTGTTCGGAAAATCTTTACTATTTTAGTAAAATGATATGACAAGAGAAGTCTTTTTGTAGTAACTCTAGTGAATTTTAACGAGCTAGTCTTTTAGCTACTATTCTCTTCTGTGGTTGCTAATTCACTCAAAATCTAGAGAGCACAAAAACTACATATAGCTTCCAGTGTTTTACTTAGATTTCCTACATATTATACATACACTAATGAATTGTGGCTTAATTGGTAAAGATACTAAGTATATTAGTATACCGTTGTCACTTTAATATAATCATAAAATCTTTTGGAACTTTGCCATTGCCACATGAAAGATTCTGAAAATAAGCTGGGAGGAAGCTTGAGGTGAGTTTAGCGTTATTAGTTTTGTGATCAAGGTTAGCCAGGGCGCAAATTGAGACGTAGCATTTCTTTTGATCTTCGAAGAGAGGAAAACAGAAAGTCTTTTATTATGAATTCTTGTATTACCTGAGTTTGCTTGTAAGACGAACGTATTTTATCCCTATTTACATACCATTTACAACTCTCTCAAATTCCTCAAGACAGTTATTACTCACCTACTTTTATATTATAAGTACAACATTCATTTCATCATACCATGAATTTCATTTCCTTTTCCTTCCATTATCTATGTATTTTCTTGCCCTAGTCTTTTTGCTATTAATGTGGTATTTGTAGTACACTTGACGTCAACTCGGTAAAAGCCTATGAAAATGTAGAGAGACACTTGAGAGCTTTCCACACCGTTTATTACCCAAACATAAAATTAAATTGATGCAGCTCCCATAAAATTCAGCTATACTTTCATTCAATTTGAAGGGGTTAATCGTCACGTCACATCACACATCAAAAATGTAAAAATAGCACCAAGTAGTAAAAGAAAGAAAATGGGCCATGTAATAATAAATCTTGAAGAAATAGTTTTAGTGTATAAACCTTGGATAGAAAATGTCATAATTTCCCAAAGTTTTTATGATGATAGCATGCAAAAAGCAATTAGAAATTTCAATGGCTTATAATACATTGTCTCAAGTTTTTCTCTGTTTGCATGACGTGATGAATACAAAGTTCTTGAAGAAACTTGAAAGAAAAATGTTATATTGGAAAACTAAGAATCTCTATTCAAAAACTAAAACTTTTTTCTCAGAATGTGAAATCAATACACACCAAGAAGAGTCAAGAGTTTGATAGCTTTCGACTTTTATTTCGCTTATCATATAGCCGGGAAGAACCCACAAAAGTTTTATGAGAGAGAAAACTCTTGTCGAATGGAAAATTTTCGCACGAGTCAAAGTTATGCACAAATTGCAAAGACTCGTGATGCTTCAGGCGACTGGATTTTTTTGATATATAGAAGATTCATAAAAATAATCCACACTTTAACAAATAACACCTAACACTCTAGGTACTAATAAAAAAGTATATTTATAGAGTCAATGTTGTAGATGTTCTAACCAAGTAATAAACTAGATAATAAGTCTTCTTGACAATCCACTGGAGAACACTTTTAGAACATTGACTATTTGCTATCTTGCCTTTTCGACACACTATAAGCTAGTATCTTATAGGTTCGAAAAACTTTCACCTGCCAGAAAGGAAAATTGATGATGTAATTTGTCTAAAGTTAGTGAGACATATTCAGTAGTCAGAAGAGACAAAAACATGATTTAGTGGCCGACTTTCTTTTCTTATACCGTATTTCCTCAGGAACTCTATTATTTAACCGTAACACGGAACTTATTTGAGAGTGGATTCTAACCAAGAAACTACGGTGCAAACCTAGTGATATATCTAGAATTCGGAGTAGAGTCCTCCAGACATTCTAAGACAGACGAGGAACGAAAAAAATTCAAGGAATTTGAATTCTTCGAATTGCTACAAGTTTCACTAACAAATGAAATAAAATTGGTTGATCGGAAATGCAAAGACATCATGAGTACATATACAGATGATTAAATGAAATGGAAAAATACAACCAGGAGTTTTTCTCCTTTTGACAAGAAAGCCTTATACATTATAAAAGAATCGCTTTCACTTTCAAGTTTGTTCTTATTTCTACTACTATACTTTCTACTACACCGCCCTTACTTTACTTGCAAGTCCTAAAACTCAAAGAGAACATCAACATTATTACGATTCTCTTTTTATACATGTAAAAATATAAGAGAATAAAAGAACTATAGAATATACAAAGTCTATAAAATATATATTTAATAGTCTAGATGTACTACAAAGGTTTCGTGCAGGTTGATTCTATATGTACAGTCTACTGTTGAAAAGAATTGAAAACAACATTGGTTGATCAACTACATTCTTTATACATTAGCTTATTGCTAAAATGCTGGCATGCTCTTGGAGAATTATCTTAGCTCACAAGGGAAAGATGCAGCATAGCAAACGTTGATTTTTAAGGCAATGATTTTATGCAATATAGAGAACTATCGAAAAAGTTATTCGTTATTCTACCATTCCCTTTCAGTATATGAAGCTAAACAATCAACTTGAAATTTATAAGCTTCGTGTCTATTCTTAGCAAAATTCACAAATTGAAGTTCATAGCAAAGCTCTTCAATAAATGTAGGTTTCTCCTTGACAGATATTATACCGTGTTGCTTTTACAATTTCTAGCATCAGAAAACAAAAAAGTATACATTCAATCTTTCGCCTCTAGCCTCCTTAATGAAACTCGTATGTCTTTTTCCAAAGTATTTCCCTTGAGGTCTTAAATATCAATTTCTTCTATGTCGAATTTTGCCACTCTATTCTACTAAGGTGTATGTATAATAATACGGCAATGCAGTCATTGTGTATTTATACGTTTTACTAACATTTAGAATCTCGTAGTTTTGTTGTTTTGTGTGTATCCGATTCAGAAAGTAGAAATTTTGCTAAGGCTAATAAGCCTCTGCTGCGCATTTTAGAAAAGAGATGAACCAAGAGAAGGAAAATTCCTACATTCCATTTCAGAGAGATAAGTGATAAAGCATCAAAAGACTAAAAGATAAAGAAATACTATAGTAGTAGCAGCTTAAGAAGACTGTGGGATGAATTTATTCTTTAGACACGTTGTAAAGATCTGCAGGTAGAGATATATGTAGTGAAGGAAAACAGTTAGTTATCCCTTTGAGAAACACTTTACTGACTTTACAATTTCAAGAGCCACTTTGGAGAAAGTTGGAGAAAGCATCATTTCAAATGCATCACGCTAAGCTATTACTTTCCGGCTTAAAACCCTAAATTCTCATTCTATCCATACTTTCTTTCCTCACTTGACTTGATGTTTATGTACAGTGGAATCTGCTTATATCGGTAAAATTTCAGTCTTCCAGTTTATAGTATATCTATATACATTGTATCGATTCTCTTTATAACGGTTTTGCTTATAACGATATGCTGCCTATTACGGTGTAATTCAATGTCATCTTTGTATATAAGGCATTTTGATTGTTTATGTGAAAGTAATAACTTAAAAGGTGAATTTAAGTATAGGATTCAATATGTCAATTGAAAAAAATTTCTCTATAACCGTAATGCTGAAATTTACTTCTTTTACCAATATAGACATATTCTATTTATAAAGGTAAATTCTGTCCAATTGAAATTTGGCCACTGGTTCACTGTCTTATAGACATGCTCCACTGTGAAATGCTTTTACTTTCCTATCTCAACAATTTACTATTTACATGCATGCATTTCAATTCTACTCAACTACACTCATCTTGAACAGAACGGAAGCATAGGATAAAAGTCAAATAAAGTCAAGGTGAATTGTTGCGAAAAAAGAAAGTGAGAGTGAAGAGTTCAATAAGAAGGAATGTTGAGAAAAATTCCTTACATTTTCTTTTATTCATTGACAAATTGAAAAAGGATCAGGGAAAGAGTTTTTGACATTTTGACAGGAAATTGGAAGAAAGGATGCTCATTTGTTGCACCATTCAAAAGTAAATGGAAGAATTTATCATTAGACTCTTTGCAAGATATTTCTCATTGCGGTTTTCGGAAGCAAAGCTATAAAATACAATGTAAAGTCATTCGTCAGTAGCTCATCAATAACAATATAAATTTTAGATTATTTTGGTCTACAAATACCAATAGAAAACAAATTCCACTTGAATGCTATCATTTTTCTTTTCATGTTGGTTTCCTTCTACTTATATCTATTGTAAAACATTCATAAATTTAGAATTGTAGAATTCTTTGGCATAGGTCAAGAAGTCAAAGATATTGATATCTACATTTTATTTTTCCAGGTTGTCAAAATGCTAGTTTGCGTCGTAGTTTTATTCGCACTTCTCTGGCTGCCATACAGGTGAGATTTGTAACAGACAAGTTGCAATATATTATGTAAGTGACTCTTAAATGAAATAATGTTCTGTTACAGAGGGATGCTGGTCTACAATTCTTTTGCTACAAAGAGATTTATGGATCTTTGGTTTCTTATGGTGGCAAAAACATGCGTCTATATCAATAGGTAAATACAATTCAAGGATAAGCTATATATACTACTATAAATAATAAGAAATTGCTTCAAGAAATTCAGATTTAATAATGTGTCAGAGACAGGTAGAAGAACAAAGTCTAGAACGAGGTGGTGTGGCAGAAAAGCACTTATTTGCAAAGAGAAAATAAATCATAAAGCCTCCAGTGACCTTAGAAAACTTGCGGCTTCTTCTTTTTATATGAGAAAATATGATATTTCATTACTAGATTCATGCAGAGATATTTTCGATATGAAGCTTTACGATAGAGATATAACAGGATCATTTGGATCTTGCTAAGAATAAAAAAGACAGCAAAAAAACTGCACCACAGTTCATTTATTTTACATATTGCGCAATGCTTGCTACCAAAACTTTGTACATAAATATAAACAAGATGTTAGACTTAACAAGAATTTAAGAATATTTGCATATGTGTAGCATTCTAAATCCTTGTTTTATGTCTCTTGATAGTTGTTAGAGGCAGAAGTGTCAGAGCTGCTTTGCTTTTTTTGTATCGTCGTTTGTATGCATGCACTTGAAACTTGATCTCATTATAATTTCAAAAGAATTTGAAGGATGTTTTTATACACACGGTCAACTCAAATCCAACTTGATATTCTTTTACGAGCAAAAAAAATCTAATATATATTTCATAAGGATATATATTGTATATAGAAGAGCTTATGCGTCTTCTGGTGTTAGTCTCATACTAAAATATTTATAGAGAGAAAGCAGAGACATTTGCTCCACATAATCTTTCTTTTTTACAATGTAATCCTGAATATGAATATGAAGTTTCTTTTTATATTTCTTGTTTTTTTTCAGTGCTATAAATCCTATCCTTTACAACCTCATGTCAGTGAAATTCAGGTATAGTAATACAGTACACTTTTTTTAAAAAAAAAAATTATAAGTTATAATCTTATAACAAAATTTTTCTTTCAGGAGAGCTTTTGAAAGAACATTAAGTTGTGGTAAGCACGATCAAGCATATTACGAGAGATACAACTATATTTGCGGTGGTACAACATATACAAGTGCGATTCCTTCTTCATCTACGCCTGCATATAATACAATGGTGACAATGTATCAAAATAGTAGCAATAGTCATCTTACTTCTACAACACCAGTGTCAACAAGACACTCACCATTTAAGTCTGTTGTTGTTGTCAAAAATAACTCTATGGAAAATATTCGTTCGTGTACTCAACTCTAAAAAAACAGATACATACTCTATTCTTTTTCTTCTATTTTTACTTAAACATATAAATTACGTTTCTTATCATGGACTTTGAGAGACAATATATTTATACGCTCAACTCTGAAGATTTAGAGAAATGTGAGTATATATAAATTCTTAACTTGTGGCAGTGATACTGTGCCATTATCTAATTTCTCTCTTCACTATTTCTTCTCTGTCTCTCATTCATTTTTAATCTATTTTCTCTCTCTCTCTTAACTTTCTCCAGCACTAAATCTCTTCTCTTGCACTTACATATTACCCTACATGCTACTTTTGACTATACTATTTACTATAATAATAATTTACCCCTTTAAAACTAACCTGCATTTAAAATATTTTTAACCTTTTTATCTATGAGTGATGTTGCATGGTTAATGTTGTTTACAATAAGATTTTAAAATATTATTTTTCTCTACAGGAAAACAACAAGCTATGGATTTCTATACAAGGAGTAATACATGTAATAATTATACATGAGCTGATATAGTATTTTAAGAATAATATAAATGTCAATTTTATGTGAAAAATAAATGGAAACTATATATATATATATTTGTTTGCATTGTCATATATAATTCATTACATTTATTGAATAGTAGTAGTATTATTATTAGTAGGAACTAAACTTAAAGACACAGGTTATTGTAATTCATCAATATAAGCTAATTTAATATTTATATAGAAGATATAAAGTAATATTATATATATGAAGTAACAAAGTTAATAAATAAACAAATCTAAATTATTTCTTACAATTCAATATACTTGGCTAAAGGATCCAGATATTTATTTTCAATGTCTTCAACCAATATATTGAAGATTGACAAATCTGTATAACATCGAATTCTTTGGAGCAAGAGCCATTGATAGAAAGAAGCATTAGTAGAGATTGATTGATACTTTTTTCCATTAAACATTACCAATAAAGATAAATGGAATAGTTTCGTTCTCAAAGGTTTTACAATGAGAGTTAAGATGTCAAAAAGTAACAAAAGCGAAGTCAAGATGAGTAGGACAACATACCAGATCCTATAGTAAAAAGAACAGATAATAGAAATGCAAAATTACTAGATTGATTTATATATTGAATGTAAAGATATATATACCAAAGAAATAAGAAGATGCTTGAATGGAAGGAATTCATTGAGAAAACGCAATAATAAAATCTTGTTTCAATGGTGCCAGCATTTCCATATGTCTTCATTTCACATATTCCTTTTGCAGGAAACAAGGCATTCTTGTCTGGATCACGAGCTTTGAGTCCAAAATATTCTACACCATAATTTTTAAACTCATTATTCAGTATTGCATTTGTCAAGATCCAGATGACGACATTATTAATAACAAGCAACAAATGAGTGAAATAAAGACGAAGAGAAGGTCCAAATGGATTTGACAAATAGTAAGAAGTAACTTTTTTCTTAGTTTCTTCAGGCACAACCATTTCTCCAACAAGTCCCATTTGCTTTCCCAATAGATCTTTCATTAGATTTTTTTCATAGCTAAAGTAATACTTCCATGGTATGTAAAAGCAAAACGCACAGAATGCTAGGAATGATGAAATCCATTTGTAGTAGTATTGATAATTGTTGTCCAATATACGTTCTGTAGAATTCAATTTTGAATATGCATCTATTAAAAAATGAAAATTAATTAGAATATTATAGTTTCAAATGCTAATTGTAAGTTAAGTATATATTTAATATATTTAGTCTTACGTCCATTGATTAAATGTTCGGTAGTTTGACTCTGGCTAAAGCAATGCTCATTGACAGCTGCCAAATCCAATTCATAACTAGTTGAATGAGTAGTTCGTGTACATGAAATCTTGATTCCAAACAATTGATATAAAAAGAGAATAAATGAAACTGTCAAAAGCCAACTTGCAATAAATTTTGATGACAAAAAGAAGATAGTATCGCCATTTCGATACCGATGATATTTTGACTTTTTTCTCCAACGGAATAAGAAAGGGAAACACATGACTATACAAGAATTGTAATCACTGTCGAAATCAAAAAGTTAAATTAGTCTAAAGTTTTTTCAAACTTTTTTGGTCACAGCTATCTGTCACAAATTCAACAAAAGCAAATAAAGGATGATGAAAGAAAAAAGAGAAAGGCGCTGTAAACACGTGACAATTTCTTATCAGCAAGCAACAGAGTTGCTCGACAAGTCTATCCGAATGTTGTACCGTATTTCATCGAATAATGCCAGGAAATTGCTAGCATTTAAATGCTACACTACGGTGAATATATTACCAGAAAGGCTAAACGTCTCTGCTGAGAAAGAAACACTGGATTCCAGTGACTGGAATCAATTCTCTGCCATGAGATTTCAGCGGGAGTTCAATGTATGACAAGCCGATTCAAACTTCACATGACTAAATAAAAAATATGGGAGTAGTTTCTGTTTTTGTCATTAGTTCTGTCAAAGTGTCGTTAATTCATTTATTATTACCTATTGTACCTGACACTAACAAGAACATTTAGAACTACACAAGTTACATTTTGATTGACACACCATTTTCTTAATATTTATTCCAGTTCTCTTTAGAATTTTGTTTTGACCTTTGAAATCGTCATTTGTTATTGTTTATCAGTTTTGTCTTCATTTCCTCGTCCACGTCGTCTTCAAAATGGCAGAAAAGGATTACAGTCCTCTGAGTTTGGCATGTGTCAAATCATTGTCAGATAAATCTTATGAAAAGAGACGTCAAGCTGCTGCTGAAATTGAAAAGTATGACAATGCAATTAATAGTTTTGTTTATTTGTAAATAAAATATATAATTCTTGATTTATTATTTGATAGAATGGCCAAGGATTTTGCTTCAATGAAAAATACAGAACAAATTAGAAAATTACTACGTGTTCTTGGCCAAGATTTTACACTATCGCAAATGACAAATTGGAGAAAAGGAGGAATTATTGGATTAGCAGCAACTGCGATGGCTCTTGGAAAGGTAAAAGAAATAAATTAATAAAGATGAAAACTAACACATTATTTGTATTCATTTACACAGGACACTGCTAATTATACTGATGAATTAGTACTCCCGATTTTAAAATGTTTTGGTGACTCTGACTCGAGAGCTAGATATTATGCATGTGAAGGATTATATAATGTAACAAAAGTGACAAGAGGAGCTATTTTAGTACATTTCAATGAAATTTTTAATGCTCTAAGTAAATTGGCTGCTGACCCTGATCAAAATGTCAAGAGTGGTACAGAAATGCTTGATCGTTTACTAAAAGATATTGTAACTGAAAGTTCATCATTTGATTTGGTTACATTTATTCCTTTACTAAGGGAGAGAATGTATACGAAAAATACTTTTGCTAGACAATTTATTATTTCTTGGATTTCTATATTACATGCCGTCCCTGATATAGATATGGTTGTATATTTACCAGAATTATTAGATGGTCTTTTTCATATTCTAGAAGATCCTACAATGGAAATTAAGAAAATGTAAGACAAGAATTATTTGTATATTTATTCAACTTTTAATTATGTTTACTTATATTTGTATATTTGCAGGTGTGAAACTGTATTAGGTGAATTTCTTAGGGAAATAATCAAAAATCCATCTGCAGTAGATTATTCTGGGATGATCAACATATTAATTTTACATTCACGTTCTAAAGATGTACTTTTACAACAAATGTCAATCACATGGATTAAGGAATTTGTTTCTTTATCTGGAAATGAAATGTTACCTTATGCCTCAGGAATTTTATCGGCTGTATTACCTTGTTTAGCATATGATGATGAATCAAGTAAAAGTAAGCAAAACAAATTAAAAATGATTTACTATAATTAATGATTTATTAACGATGTATTTTTTCTACTATTAGATATACGAGAAACTGGCAAAGCTGTTAATTATAACTTGATGAAGCTCATCACAAACTTTTCAGAGAAAGGTGAAATAGAACAATCCAATCAACAGCAACCACAAGATAATTCAAAGCCAAAAATAGCAGTAGATCTAAATACAGTTGTTGATGTACTTACAACAAATCTCCAACATACTGCAGTGCCAACAAAAGTAGCTGTATTGAGATGGATTTACCATTTACATTTAAAAATGGGTGAAAAAATGTTTCGTTATGTTGATGAAACATTTCCAGTACTATTGAAGACATTAAGTGATCCAAGTGATGAAGTTGTTTTACTTAGTCTTGAAGTATTGGCTGAAATTGTATCATATCACCTAAAAACCAAAGATGGTGGCTCTTCAGCAGAAACATCAGCAAAATTAAGTTATGATGCCAGTACCAATACATATTTCAATAAATTCATTGTTAGTCTTTTAGAACTTTTTGCAACTGACAAACAACTGTTAGAAGATCGTGGCTCTTTCATCATTAGGTAGATATTATACTCATTAATTTTATTAACAAATATTAACTTTAGATTCTGTTACTTATATATACCGTTTTTTATTTCTTTTTGTAGACAATTATGTGTGTTACTAAGTGCTGAAGCAATTTATAGAAGTATTAGTGAGATTCTTTTGACCGAAGAAAATTTTAAGTTTGCTAATGTGATGGTGGAAACACTCAATACTATACTGTTAACATCCGCTGAGTTATTTGAGCTTAGAGAACAACTTAAGCAACTTCAGACTAAGGTAAGCACAAAAAAAAGATTTTTGGCAAAGATATATCAACTTGTTTTTCAAATTAGTAAATTAAAATCTTGATTAAACATCAAACTCTACTATTTTGGCAAAGATTTTTTTAGAAATATAGCAAGCTACCTGTTCCGTGTGTAGTTTTCAGAGATCTATTATTGCTTCCTTCTTAAGACTAATTGTAATTTGTAGCTATATATATGTATGATTCCTTCTCTCTTTACAGGAAAGCTGCTCATTATTTTCCTGTTTATATCGTACATGGGCTCATGATCCTGTTGCAGTAAGTCACCTAATTTCAATTCATTTATTTTGCTATGATCTAATTATTTTTTGTTTTATTTTATTATAACAGACTGTAGCATTGTGCCTTCTTACTCAAAATTATGCTCATGCCTGTGATATAATACGTACATTGTAAGTAAAACTTTCAAGTTTTATAATAATTATTCATGCTAATTTTTTTATCTTTTTTCTCATACAGTGGTCAACTAGAGGTCACAGTCGAATTTCTTGTAGAAATTGATAAATTAGTTCAACTGATTGAGTCTCCAATTTTCACATGTAAGTCTAAAACCTTGACTTAATGTTTTTTTGCTTGACTGATTACTTACAGCAGCAAAGTGTAGCAACCATCTCTTTTTCATTTCGTTGTTTAATCTATGAAAAAATCAAATTGTAGCACTGAGGCATGAATGAGTATATAAGAGAGTAGTACTATAGTCTACGCATACTTTATTATTATGAAGCTACTTTTTGCATTGAAGAAATCTTTAAAAGTTCAAAAGTAAAGAGATAAGAGTCGGAACAAAACAAACTTAAAGTTCAACTCTCTCACTCTCAGATTCAGACAAGTATATATTTCAGTTATAATAAAAATTTCCTATTGATATTTATATTCTCTATAAAGATTATACTCATGTATATACTTATATACTTTTAGTAGTAGATGTTGAAAACTAGATAACTTAGCGCTAGATGCATTGATGATAATTTGATAACAATGTTATAAAGAAACGTGAGTATGAGAGTTGCGTACAATATACATTAAAAAATTATAGGAAAGAAAAAAAAGAAATGTAATCGTTCAAATTGATTGCTTGTTACAACTATAATACAAATATTATATTCTCAAATACCAAAGCTAAATAAGAGAGTTCTTTAACGCATATATAGAGTTGCAGTGTAATAATATTTAATGTGTTGGCTTTCACTTATATTTTAATGTTAAAATCTCTTGCATAGTGTTTATACTATATTCTCGCTTATATTTATTTAATGTGTGATAGATCTCAGACTGGATTTATTAGATGGACATCATAATACAGAGTTGGTACAAGGTATATACATACATATATACAAAAGCTTTTGATTGTTATTTTGAATTGTTATTCTATAAAAAGTTATTTCTAATACTAGCTCTTTATGGACTGTTAATGTTGCTTCCTCAAAGTGAAGGCTTTCATGTACTGCAAAGAAGACTCAATTGTGTTCCTAGCTTTCATCTTCCTCCTGGTAGCAAGTAAGTATAATTTACTTTTAATTTTATGTTTATTTTCATTGCTAATATGTAGTAGTTGTAGTAGTCTCATCATCATTCATCGTCATGTTCTTTACTTTACCTGAAAAATTAAAAAGTGACTCGTGCTCATTCATGATGATGATGTATATAAAATTTAATGCTAGCGATGATAATTTTCCGAGAGTATAATATAAGAAAGAATTCATGTAACTTTCAATGTAATTGCATCTATAGTAGTAAAGGGATACATACTTGGTTTATTTTAAATAGTGAAAGTTTTTCTCCCAATGCAATGGCACATGCTATTCGTAATATGTATTAGCATGAAGCATAGCATACCGCATTTTAGCATTAAACCATCTCATGATATCACGTCAAAATTTAAGTGACATTATAATAAAGTCATGATGATGAAAAGAAAAGCATGCTGATTTCAGCTCGGATAACTTATTAGTGGCTTTAGAATGAGTTTAGCTTAGTGATGATAATGATGATGATACGATCACATGAAAACGTGTAAAAGAGTATATCTGATTATATGTATAGTCAGTGTAATGGGACAATGACAAGAGCAATAACATTTTTTTCTTAAAGATAATGAATGAGAGAGTGAATAAATGAAATTAATGAATTGCTTTTATATACATATAAAAGAATTACTGTTTCTTTTCTTTTACAGGCTTCATGGTACGCCTAAGAGTGAGACGAGAGTTCATGTAAAAGAAATCAAGTTTGATCAGCTCCTTCAACACTTTCAAACTGTACAAGATCGTCATCGTAAAGCTAAACAAACGAATAAAGCAACCGAGCTAATAGAAAAGGGAATGAAGACTTTGGATTTTTAATGATGACATCATGATTAAAACTACATTCCACAAGCAATTTACTGCCATAATTTAATATACTATATGTGAATATGTGATGCCTGACAGAATTCCAAATAATCTTTCGTGATTTATATATGTATGTTACTATAAAAAATGCCAAAAGGTCACGTCACGTCCAATTCTTACTACAAGTGCCAAGATCTGTAGTTAATTGATCATTTAGTAATATATTTTGATAAAATATCTAATATGTGTGACGACTAGACTAGACTACTACTACAATAACAAGTTTGTGATCCAAGTTTTAATTTCACCTTCCATCGTAAAAACAATATAATCAATCATCTAGATTATTAGTAGCGGCACGGCACTTACTAACTAACACCATCAGACTTTAATAAAAGTAGACGATATTAATTGCAATTATATATGTTGAAGCTAAAGTAGTAAAAGTTAAAGTTATATTTTAAGTATGCTTTTAAAGGTATTTATATTACTAATTTGATACGGTCAAGTTGAGTGCTGAGAGAAGTTTAGTGCATTCTGTAATAATAATTATCAGTAGGTGAATGTGCTTTATGATATATTGATTATAGTATATTAGAGTAGTTAAATTCAACACTAAAATCTAAACTAGATAATAATTATATTATGTAGAATTTTTGATTGTCGGCTAGTTATAATAAATACCAACCACTGACCTCGCCTCACCTCTCTCTAGTTATTCCCTCTTTTAATGTACAAAATTTCAAAATGTAAAAATGTAAATCATGTATTTATTTCAAAAGTATTTCTCTACTTCTGGGTGGTGGGTTAGATTATGATTTTATGCTAATTCAAACTTATGTAAAGCATCACATTATATATGTATACCTTTCTATAGTATAGATTTCTAGTCAGCACAATACATCAATAGTTTTAGTGCAAAAAAATATATAAATAATGTTACCCTCACGTAGCCGTAAATGTACTAATATATTCTACACATTCATTTATAAATTATAATCTAAAATTATAATAAAAGCTAAATAACTCAACACTTGTTTCACACTCTTGCATTTTTGCATATAACATAAATATGATATATACTCTTCATTAGTGCAACATGTAAATAAATTCTATGCAAATTACATTATTATGTTTAACTTTACTTTTTTTTATTTTTTTCATCATCTCAAAATTTTCTCAGCAATACTTCCTGGGTAAATATTCTTAATCGGTTTGTATTGTATATTTTTTCATAACTTTTCTCACTAGGAACCTCTGCGTATAGGCATTTATACATTACACAATCATAGTCAATTGCAATGTGCGTATAAAATCAACATCATTATTAAAATCTTATATGCGTAACGTAGCGTACGTAGAGTACAAACTTAAAAAGTTGCAACTTAACTATAGCTAAAACTTACAATCTACTTCTATATACTACATTTCAGAATAAAACATATATATTTGTATTTTTAAAGTAATATAATATCATTGTATATATATAGTAATATTTCTCTCGTAATTCGCAATTTTTATATGTCTATTACACAACATATAAAAAAACTAAATAATTAAGCTTATACATTACAAAAAAACATGGTACTCAAATATATCACTTTTTGTTTTCCGACATTATTTTAAAATGGATTGCATTTGCATTTTTCATTTCTTCAGCACACTAAAAATTATCAAAAGCTACACAAACTTGTTTATATATTTGCTGACTGAACATCATTATTTTTCTAAAAGTCCTATATAATATAATAAGCACACAACAAAAATATATAAAATAAGCTTCTGCTTGATGTGCGTGATAAGAAGGAATTTAGAGACATGAAAAGTTATTTTATAACACAGTTAAAATATCAATATGTATTGCATGTGTGTCTTAGTCAATGAGTACTTTTTTGAATATTTTTAAAAGCAAGATTATTTTACACTAACTATTTAGGTTCTAATTTACTTCTAATATCGTATTTGTGACGGGACGGTAACATTTTCTCATTATTTTTTATATAAGGCATCTAATGGTAAAAAGTTTTAGCAACCAGCCTTACAATTTTTATATGTGAGAGTAAAAATTATTATAGTATTACAACAGTCAAATACAATCGGATTTTCCACTGAGATCCGACTCATTTTTTGTATTAAGGTTCAGACTACTTCCAGAATTATTTTGAGAGTCGTAGCCACTTCCACTTGTATGAGGATGAACAACTACATTGTGAGCAACTACGTTCGTATCAACAGGAGTTAGTAGAGATAGAGTTAGAGTCTGGAATTGATTTACTAGCTCTGCATTTTCTTTTAGAATATTCCATACTTCTTCTTGGACACAAGTTAGCTCTTTCAGACCTAAAGATATAAAATATGATATTGAAAGTTATTTAATGTAGAAATATTTTTTGGTTGCATGACACAATATAGTAAGTCAGAGTAGTTATAGTGCTATTTTTGTGTTATACACGACATAGGTTACTAAAATATAATTGTGGCTATATTGTATAATTTTGAATTGAATGTCTGTCACTAACCTCTATTAAAAGTCTTGACATATTCACGCCGACTACTAGGTGCACTATGAGCACTACTTGTCCTCCTCGTCCTTTGATTCTCACTAGTTTTCCTTGGAACATAGTCAGCCTCTGTACTTCCAGTTGAATTATGACTCAAATCACGATCAGAAGAATCACCTCCACTCCCACTACTTGGATCACTATGATTTCTAAGTCTCTCAACACGTTGTTGACCACTACGATCTCTTTTAGTATTAGAAGTACTATTGGAATGATGATGATGACTATTATTATTATGTTTGTGAGTAATGACTGGCTGTTGGGATAAATTATTTTTAGTTGTAGGAGAAGATGTTGTTGTTGAATTGTTAGTATTAATAGAAGTGTTAACTTGACGTTGAGGTGATGTAGCAGTTTGAATAGCTTGAACAACATTAGCATTTTGAAATGATTTCAACCCACTAGTTAAATCACCCAAGTCAGTCAAATAGGATTCTACTATGTCATTCAGTCGGAGTAGGTAGTGCTCAAGATTTTCTTGAAATTGTGTTGTGTCCTTTGCAAGAATTTCAGTTTGAATGAATGCTGCTTGTGCTGTTTTGTACCAATCTGATAAAACTTCTGTTAGTCGTACTATAGCTAGTTGACATTCTTCATTTAGGAGTTCAGTGAGACATTTTGATTTCTCTTGCATTTTAATTCTCTCTAGGATATGAAATTGTTCATCGTTATATGTTAGGGAACGAGTTGCACGATCCCGGAGTAAATGTTGCCAAGAATCTCGAAGTTTTGAGACATGAGTTGTTGCTTTTATTGAAGCTCTGGATATATCTTTGATGCCCTAATGAGTGTCAATAATGAAAGAAATAAGTTTTTGCTCAATTGTGCGACCCTTGGCTCAATGGTCAACTCTATCCGTGGACCAAATTACAAATAAAACTGAGACAAATGTTGAGTGAAACGATGCATGAAATTAGAATTAGGCCCAAGAGCCAAGAATCGCAAACGTCTCATGAAGCATATTACTATTATTATACTATTTAGGAAGAAAGCTTAAAGTTATAAATAAAAATATTACTTACCGCTGTAGCTTCATCCCATTCAACCATAAGTACACTATTTTCAACAAACCGACTATGTAATTGTTTAATAGGTTGTTCCAAAGTGAGCAAATGGTTACTAATACTTCTAAACTCTGTCAATTGACTCTCACATAATTTTCCCATAGACTCCACTTTAGTTTGAATAGTTTTATCAACACTACTACTTCCACCACTGGTTATTGTCAGAGTAGAAAGAAATGACTGTGCTGTTTTATGAAAATGACTCATTAAGCTCAACTGTTGACGTAAACACTGTATCACATTAGACACTTGTGACCCTTCACGAGAAACAGCAATTAATTCATTCACAATCACTTGATTTATAGTTTTCACTGATAAATTAATGAGATTGACACACTGACAAATCTTCTCTATACGACGTTTGTAAGAGTAGCCAGTAGCACAACAACTTTTTCCAAGGGCAGAGTCATTTTCTACATTAACTAGATTTGGGAAAGTAGGAAACTTGAGTGGAAGTTCTTTCGTTTCCCAATCAAGTGATATATTATTATTTTCTCTATGACATAAAATAAGTGGTGACTCTTCACTAGTTACTGGAATAGATGACGTAGGTTTAGTTCCATTATCAAGAAGAGCATGAAGTGTACAGTCTTTATATAATAAACTTTGGGCTTCTGGAGCAATTTCAGTTTGCTCAAAAACTAGACATTGAAAGTTGGCAAGAGTTTTATGTTCTTGTAAATCCACATACACTCTCATTGGTTGAATTTTATTAATATAAAAGATATGGACACGTTTTCTATCTAGAAGAGAACGCACAGCACTAAAAAAGTTATCAAATGACCACCGCTTCTTTGTATCTACTTCCATAAGCCCTGCAAGTAATGGTGTGATTAGAATTTTTAAACCAGCACTCAATTGGCAAGAATTTGGCATATCTCTTTTCCATTCTATGGGACCATTTTCAGATGTCTGAGTTCCAGAAATAACACCAGAATCTTTCTTAGTTGTTAAATAATACATTGTTTCCTTATTTTTTCTTCCACCATAAGGTCGAAATGGTAGATTACCAGTTGCTACATGATATAAAGTCACACCAATACTCCATAAATCTGTAGAATAATATGATAACAAATATTAATCAAGATTAAACATAATCAATTCATTTATTAGAATAAAGTGAGAACTAACCAACACTTGCACTAAATGTTTTTCCAACTGGTTTTCT
This sequence comes from Oncopodura yosiiana, assembly GCA_009869805.1. Lineage (NCBI taxonomy): Eukaryota > Metazoa > Arthropoda > Collembola > Entomobryomorpha > Oncopoduridae > Oncopodura > Oncopodura yosiiana. The sequence continues at coordinate 30,067 of VCNE01012277.1, forward strand.
TAACACAGCTCGCTCATACATATCAGGATGAAGATACTCTTCAGTACCATATAAAGACATAAATTCTTGATCTTCTTCTAATTCTTTTGCAGCTCCGAAATCAGTGATTTTATAAATAATTCGACCATCTTCTGTACAGTGACGCATGATATTTCCAGGTTTAAGATCTCTGTGTACTAAGTTATTATCACGTAGATGCTTCATCCCTGCACTCAAATGTTCAAGGACTAGAAGAAATTCATCTTCTTGGAGTCCATAAGTATTTTCAGGATCATCCAAGATGTTGAACAAGCTGTAAATTATAATAATATGATGATAATTTAATTGTGTGCATATTAAAACTACTTGTTTACATAAGGAAATCATATAGCATCACAAATGTTGATTTTGATAATTTTAGTATCGACTAAAACTTTGGTTTTAAACATTATTTCTTTAGAGCACTACTATTGTACATTTGAAAAAATGTCTGAGAAATATAATTTTTTGATGGTGCAGAATCAAATAAGCCTTCTAGTCCCATCGAAATCAACGTTTGTGATACTGTATCATTCCCTTGCTAATGTTCATTGCAGTATAATAACACGAGTTTTCCATTTACATTTTGCAATGTTATAAAAATATTGTAGTAGAGAAGAAACCAAGACCGTTTTTCATAATTGTGGCCATTTTTACACCACACACACACATTATTATACAGCAATAGAGTAGCGTTACACACATATGTACAGTAAAGCATACATATGAAGTCATAAACATAAACCGAATGTAAAATACTAAAAAACACATTATTTCAAAAGAGACTACTAACCTGCCACCAGCACACAACTCAAGTACAATCACTTTACCACGACCATCTTGCTCTTCTTCTATTCCAAGTAGTTTCACTATATTTTCATGTTTCACCTTTTTCAAAACTTCAAATTCTCTCTGTAAAAAAATACACAAAAAAATCTCAATTTTTCTAATGTTTCTTAATAATTTCTTATTTCCTTTAATATTTCTCTTACAACTTGAACTTCTTGAGGTCGCATATGACTCAATTGATTAAAAGTCTTAACAGCTACAGGCTCTCCATCATGTTTTGAAACACCTTGAAACACAGCTCCTGTAGCTCCTTTTCCCAATACTGATGTGGTACCTGAATACAATAAAAATACATTGTAGTTGACGAACAAAATTCCTTTCTAGAAATAAAAAATAAAGATCACGTACACCACACATAATTAGCTGAGCCACGTAGATAACTCATTTTGAAATTTTCATGTCAAGTGTCAAGAACAATAATAAAGTATATATAACTTTGTTAGTGTATTTGTTGCTCTTGAGTATATAACAACATCAACTTAGAAAGTAGTCAAGTTAATTAGAGGCGATGGTTGAAGTTGCGCTTCCTTTGTAGTACTCATTTTTTCATAGCATTCTCTACTATTCACTTGATGATGACGAAGAGACATCACTATAACCAAAGTGGCAAACACCCTTCCGGAAGGACATATTATTATAGTTTGTTTTTTATTACACAATTTCACTAGTAACTTGTAGCACACACTTGAAATTTTCTGTATACATTCACTTAGTTAGTATTTTGCATTGATTAATCAAACAGGAGGTAACGTTTCACGGAAAAATTCAGATTGTTCCATACTCTCAAATTGAGACTTGTCACTTGGATAAATTATTCACATCTAAAGTTTACAATATTGACGACTGAGGTAGTTATAGTTGTAAAGTTGTTAAAGCTGTATTATTTTACAATTGTCACATTTATACACAAAATGTCTTTAAGAACTACTTTCGTTATATAAATACTTTTACAACATTACAGTTTGAGTTTGAGTAATGGTAGTCTCTCTCTCCTTTGCATTAGTCCTTTGCACCTCACCATTATTTTTCAGGAAGAATCACAGAAAATTCCGGTAGTTTTATAATAATAGCAGAGTGCCATATAAAACTCACTAACTAGCTCACTCACAGTGCACCACAAACAACTTGTTATAACTACTTCCCACCTTCAACAATAAGCTTTTTCTTCATATCTCATATATTGTGTGTGATGTTAAAATGTGGTTTTAGGAAGCAAACCATTACACATATGAGCCATTAAGAAAGAATCTTGACTTCAACACTGTTTTTAAGTGCTATTCAATATAGAGTACATATATATATATATATATATATCATACTACTGCTGCAACAATGTATTTGTAATGCAATGATGGCTGCTGTAAGAAACTCCTATTGCTCCAACTTCTTTATTGTCCACAACAGTAGTGGTGCAATAAAGAAACTTAATTCTTTATACTCACTTATAGTTGTTACATTTGCCGTTGTATTGTTGTAAATCTTAAGAAAGTACTGCACACAAGTTAAACAGAAAGAGAGAGAGAGAGAAACAGTCACGGTGGAGAGTTTAGGGTCACTCTTTCCAGTTTAGTGCACACACAGTGCCGTTGTATTTGAAGGCATTTAACTTTTAGCTGAGTAGTATAGAAGCAACTTTGAACTCTTTCATAGGGTTATATTTTCATACAAAATGGTATATATAAGAAAAGGAGGAATGATTTAACATTAAAGTCCGAGATCTCTGCAATGAGCAAATCTCTCATTTCCTTTTTACACTTGTATCTTCATATAAAGCATATCTCTATTTGCTATGTTGCTCCTGTCAAGATTTTGAGATGCAGTTGGTTGCATATAATATAGTAGTGAAGTATATTGTTGCCAAAGCCAGCTGCTCATTACAATAGAGGTTTTCTTCTTACTATATAAAACCACATGAACAATTCACAAAAGTGTTTTCCTTCTCTTCTCATCGGTTGGTTTGGCAAAAATCTGATGTTTGGAAAGCAAAAAAAGAGCAATAGTAGTATAGTTTGTAAAATCTTCTTTGCTTTACTTCCCCTTATGAATCTTCTCTTGCCTCATTCACTGTGATTCGTCAGAACAGATAGTTATTTCTGTGGCTTGGCTTCTTTTAGTAGTGTTTTTTCCTAGTTTGCTTCTTCTGTTTTTTCTCACACTTCTAACTAAGATGATGAATTACAAATTGTCACACATGAGCCACAGTTGAGTGTTGTAAAGACAAAACAATTTAGAAGAATCTCAAAATGTGACAATAACACAGAACAGGGAATATATATTCAAAATATTCACCGCACTGAACTGTTGCTGATATTATTTGGTTGAGAGAGTCAAGGTAGAAATTTGTTGATGGTAATTACAGTTGATGTAATTACTCTCTACTTGCGATACACTAATGGGATTACGTAGGTTGAATACAGATAATGAGAAAGAGGCAGAGAACGTCACACTAATGCGGTAGTCGAAGAAATACTATTGTCTTGTCAAATTGCCAAAGAATAAGAAATTCTTATATAAAAAAAGTCCACTGAGGCAAGGAATGAGATTTGTATAGAAGAGAGAGAGACTCAAATTGGAATTTTGCATAAGTACAATTTATGAGACCAATTTGCTATGATGAGAGTAACAGTTTCAGTTGTATAAAGTTGAAAATTTCTTGCTTATCTACTCTCTTGTTGAGTTCAATTGAGAAAGTCTTTAGCTGAGATATTTAAGAGTTGAGGAATCTGTAAGAAAAAACAAGAGAAAAAAATGAAGACCGCAAATTCACTAAAAGTTGGGCATATGTAATATATAAATATGGGTTATATTGATTGTAATCTCTATACTTTTAAAACTCTTATATGATTAATAATAATACAGTGTACCAAATATCATTCATTACGTTATACTGTAGAGAACAAAAAAAGACCTACTTTATATATTACTCTTTTGGCTTGACTCTCTATAAGACTCTCTTCTAGACAGACATTTTATGACAAATGCTTTTAACAATGCTCTCATTCTCTTTGAACAAATTACGTTACGCAGCACTAACTAACGAGTAACAAGTAATGACGTTTGCCAGGCCAGCACCACCAGTAGAGACTTACAAATCAGAAAAAATCTCTCAAGACAAAAACACTACTATATTTATAATAGTTCTCTCTCTGCCAGTTTATTATTATTGTTAGCAGTAGACCACCTGTTTGTTCTCAATAGTAAAGTGTCTATCCTCTCACGTCTTAATAAAAAAATGTCAAATAAAATCATCATAAATGTCTGTCTTGTCTTTCGGTATTCAAAGAACAGAGCAACGTTAACACACCCAAAAGAAAAAATTTCTAAATTCACATATATATACTGAGCGCTATATATTTTTTCTCTTATGTGAGAACAAGAGAAGAATAATTATATCAAATTAGTTTTAAGTTTCGGCTCAAGAGCAACAATTATTACACAAATTTTTTTTACACACTCCAAAGGATTTTGAGAGACAAGAGAGTTTTTCAAATAAAAATTGCATTTCTTAAGTAGTCTACGCTGCATTGATCTTGAAGTGATCAGAAATTAGTTTAGCAAGGCAGTAATTTTTTAAGATTTCAAGGTAGAAGTGTATAATGTGCGTGTAATACTAAATAAATCTTGTTTGCAATGTACACAATGTGTATGAGATTTTAAAAACTTTAAGCTTGAAAGACTATTGTAGATTTTTCTTTTTTGGCAGATATTACGATACATTGTACAAATATGATATTTGTTATTTTGTTATATGATGAACGTTTCAAATTGAGTTCTCTATGTACAAAGACAAGCGAAGCACATCAAATAATAGGTTATAGTACACACATTGTAGTAGGTGTAAGAATACAATAGATTTTTTCATTACTGTATTATTTTTGAAACCTACACAATGTACAAAAGACAAAACTCAACTCTTTACCTCGACATATTAAACTCTATATACTAAAAGTATACACCTGAATAGAAAAACGCCAACAAAACAAATGACCAAACAAGGTTAACTTTTGCAGTTTGAGAGTTTATTATTAGCTGCATTATTATATGTCCTATTGTAAACGAAAAAAATGATGTTTTCTGAAGTATATCTATATATATTCAAGAGATTGAGACTCTGTAGTTAAAGTTAAATGCTTCACACATCAACTCTAGTGTAAAATCATCTTGTTGAAAAAACGCTTTACGCGTGTGAGTCTCAAGAGAGAGATATGGCAAAGAAAAATTTCTTTTTTGGCTTTTTGAGAAAATAATTGTTTTTTACTTCTTTAGTATTTTCTCATACACTTTTACACCACTATTTCATTCTATATACCAATCAACAGTGCTAGAGAATGTCACGTCTATTTTAATATAAGAAGTGCAGTGGCTTGACTTAAGAGAAAACGTGAAAATTGAATGGACTCTCATCATATGAAATAAGAAATGAAGAATAAATGTATGAAACACTATGGGAAAATTGCTATTTAATGCTTTCGCAAGCGTACTTGTTGTCAGCAAAAGTTTTGCATTATTAAGCCAATGTCATTTTTGTCAACAACACATATGTAAGTATATGCGAATTGATAAATTTTCAAATGACAATGCTGTTATTATGAGAGAGTTACAACAAAAAAGGGAAGAGAGACAGAGAGAGATCATGAAGCATAACATTTTGTAAAAGCAATGCCGTGGCGTATTATGTAGTTGAGTTGACTAGTGACTCTTTTAATAGACTTTAGGCTGAAATCAAAATTTAACACAGGTAGTTAGTTAAATGCTCAAAAATCCCTTTGATAGATTTAAAGGGAAAAAAGAAGGAGGAAAAACGACATTGGACATGCATGAAGCTCTCTTTCGTTTCGTTTCGTGTCGACCTAAAAATATATACACATTGAAATATATATGTATCGAAAAACTTTGAAAAAAATCCTCGATCTGAAGCTAAGCTCGATACATGCAATAATCTACTCTTGATATTTAAGTACTAAATTGCATTTTGAAAGGTATCGATCTAATAAATTTGCACTATTTGCTTTCAGATTGAAGATATATAAATTGTATGTAGCCTTTGCACGCATAAGTTGTATGTACAAAGTACAAGTGTTTTTTTAGTAAAAAATCTAAAAAAGGCATCTCTCTCAACTCTCAATCTTTGCCTTGTGATGATTAGAGAAAAGAAAACTTTTACTATTACTTGAGGATTTTAGATTTTTTTTAGTATCACGCACTTTAATAGAATAAATTGCTTGCGAGTACAATGATAAGTTTTTTTTACTGAGATATAGACAGATTGAGGAGCGTTTGAAAAGCTCTAATTTTTTTACAACAAGAATTTACACAAAAACTGTAAATATTTTCCTTTGGTATTAAAACATTGTATAAATCAACAACACTGCTGTAAGTTGACCTAGATTGATGCTCATTGTACTAAAGATTAAAATCACTCATGTGCTAACAAAACATTTCCTAAAAGTAAACCTGAGACTGATTATATTACCACCGTAGACATTTAAAGTTAAAATACAAGGAGAGAGAGAGAGAACTTATTTTTTTTCTTATTTTTATAATGTAAAGTGAATTTATACATATCAACCATTATCATCTTGTTCATATATTGCATTGTTTCACCTTTTTTTCTTTAGGGTAGAAAGAAATTTAGAAATATGCAGTTTGCAATTTCATTCATTTTATATTTATGTTGGCATTCAACAACAATCTTTTTTTATATATATGCATATATAAACATGTGTCTTGTCAATTTAATTTTCTTTTGATCTCTCATATCTCTCATATCGAATTTCGTAATTTATTTGAGCTATGTTGTTACTCAGCTCATTATCTCTATAAGAAATGTATGTATACATAAATGCTAATCTTAATTATTCTAATGTTGCTTCAATCTCTTTTGCAGGTGTAATCGACTTGACTTTTTCCTCACTTCAACCCTATCGAAAAGACATTCAAAAGATAATTAAATCTAAATATGAAACCACTTGCTTGTCTCATTGAAATTGTAGAAATGTGTGTCTCATAAAAATTAAAATCTTGGGTTAGGTTTTATGACTATTTATGCAATAATTAAGAGAGTCGATTGTAATAATATATTTTTAACCCTTGTAATAATTAATCTATTATTTCATTAATGAACTGTTTGGAAGGTTCTTGAAGGTTGTAATTAACTAGCTCATATATATTTTTATAGATATCTAGTGTTCTTAATAACCTATCTATAATAACTGTCTTAACCTTAACATCAATACAATTTATATTTATATATAGCTCTTGCGTGTAATTCGTGATATTAACTTAAACGATGATTGTAATATATCATGAAATATCAGAGGTCACTTGTAATGAGACATAGAAAAGAACCATTCAATATTGATTTTATAAGCTGGAAATAAAATCACTACACTTACCATTGTAGAAATAATATCTTGTGTTTCAAAAGAGAAATCCGAAATTTCACTTTGTTGAAATATATCACAGAGATGATAAACTTATGTTAATTAACTTTAAATAATGATATGCATATGCACTCCACAGAAAACTATCTTGATAAGTGACTCATCCAGTCATCTCCACAATAATAATTTTACAATGACGGTTAGAAGAACAGATAGACGTCAGTCAATTGTGTTGATACTGCAGAAATATAGTTGCAATTTAGACGTATCGTATTTAGCCTTGAAACTCTAATTGCAAAACTCGTATATAATATTTTTTGAGCTGAGAGAATATAAAAGGTAATATTGTACAAAATGATGTTTAGTTATTACACTACTACTATATATGGATGATGATGATATTGTAGAGTTGCAACAGGATGAAATTATGTAGAGAATTTTTTGTAACAGACTAGTAGACCATTATTAGAGACGATCTGTATTAACTTACTACCTCATTCTAAATAGTAAACTAATTTTGCCCATGTTCTATCTATTGTAGTTTTAATTTTTACACAACTCTACTTACAATACACAACAGAACAGTAACTCTCCTTCTGTATTGTGTTCCAATTTGGTGAAATTTTACCCCTTTCATCCTGCTTTATTATCCCTTCTCTTCAATTCTCAACTGTCTACTGTATACATATTTTGTATTACAGTATACGTGTGTTTTGTTATGATAAAAAAATATGAAATTACATCAAGTGAATCATCGAGTAGTAACTGAGTTCTTAAGCACCAGGTTGCGCAAAGAATCAGGCATTTTACATATAAATTTTAAAGCTATGAGTAGTAATTCGTATCATGAATGATTTTATGAATTTATTCAATATCAATGTATTTGTTGCAATGTATAATATGGAATTCATTTTTGAGGGGCACTAGCAATAAGGCCAATATAAACTATTTTGACTTGAGTTGTAAATTAAAACCGTGTAGTCAACAATTCGCAGAAGTGTCTATGATATTCAAATAGACTTACATTATGACATTATTCATGATGATTGTATAATATATTTATTCATAACAAATCTTGTAGTAGAGGTACATTATTATAGAAGAGATAACACTTACAGATAAATGACTTTAAAGATAATAATAAATGCTATCATTGAAATCAAAAATTTAAATTGCATCAAAATCAGTCGTATATAATGCTACAACATAAAATATAAGAGAAAAGAGAGTAATAATATTACATGAAATCACATTTATTTACTACATAACTTTTCTAAAATTGATTAAAATAGAAAGTTTGATACTCATTTGTACACAGAAGTGGAAAATCGGAAATAAAAATCAATAAACTTCAAAAAAGTTGTTGCTGTTGCTCTTTTGCATTGACAAACAAACCTTGAAGCTGTTGACGTAACTCAGCATTTTCTTTAATTTTTGTCATTGCTTCACGTTGCGAGTTAGCTAACTGATCTACATGTCGAGCAACTTTCTTTAATGATTCTTTACTACGATTTAATCCTGGACGACTTGGTGGAGCTGGAGGAACTTGTTGTTTACCACAATTATTACAAAGTTGTTGTTGTAATTGTCGACTATTATTATTATTATTGGAAGCAGCATCACCTAATGCTAAGACAGATGTAAAGTTTTTCATTTGCTCCAAATAATCTATGACAACTTGATTCAATTGTACTTCACATAGTAATAAATCTTCCTTCAAGTCAGTGATATCTTTAGCCAAAATTTCAGGTTGTAACAATGCTGTTTGTGCAAATTTAAACCATTCTGAAAATGCATTAACAAATCCAATGAATGGTGCTTTGCAATTATTCTTGAGCAAATTATCCATTTGTAAACATTTAATTTTCATCTTTTCTCTTTCCATAAGAAAGAAGACTTGATCATCTGATGTTGAGCGGTGACGTACATTTCTTGTAGAAGCATTTGTTGGATATTCTTCAAATCCCAAATGATTAAATGATTCTTGTAATTTTGCAACAATATTAGAAGCAACTGTAGGAGTACTTTGAATATTAGATATTCCTGCAATTTGATTATATTTCTTTTCCCATTCTACCATCAAGCTACGATTCTCAACTCGAGCACCCAATAAATTTTTGATTGCTGGTTTAAGCAAATTTAATCTTTTGACTAAATGTTGGAATTCATTATAATGTTCTTCATATGATTCTTGCATTGCTTTAACAGTTTGTTTCAAATTAAGACCATCTTTAGTACTTGATGATACATAAGTTAGAAAACTATTGCAGCTTTCTTGGAATCCGATCATCATTTCAATTTGATTACTCAATGATTTCACAACAGATTGAATTTGTAAGTTTTCTTTTGAAACTTGTGTAAGTTGAGACATTACAACTTGATTGATTGTACTGACTGCTGAATTAAATAAATTGATTTGTCTTGATATCAATTCAACTTGTCGCTTTTGTACATACCCAATACTACAATTATGACGAGCAATATTAGCATCAACATCATGATCAATTTTATTACCAAATAATTTATATTTGATTGGATTTCTTTCTTCAGGTGGTGGATGAATATCTCCATCTTGACGATGGCACAAGATTATAGGACTGTCATCACTTGTGACTGGAATTGTAGAAGTTGGTAGTGTTGCATTTTCCAAGATACTATATAAAGTACTATCCTTGAAAAGTAATAATTGATCACATGGAAGTATTTTTGTTTGTTGCATTAAAAGTTCTTGTAAATCACTGTATAATGGATGAGCTTCAATATCCAAATAAACTCTAAAGCATTTGATACGATTCAAATAAAAAATATGTAGTTTCTTTCTTGACAAAATACTTTCAACACGACTAAAGAAATCAGAATATGACAACTTTTTCTGTGGATTAGTTTCCATAAGTCCAGCAAGTAATGGAGTTATTAATTGACGAAGACCTTTACTTAATCGACAATTGTTTGGAAGTTCTCTCTCTTCATAAATTGGTCCGTTTTCTTCCAATTGGTAAGATGAAATAATCCCAGCGTCTTTTTTTGTTGTCATTTCATGCATAGTACGAGGATTTCGTCTTCCACCATAAGGACGAAAAGGTAATTTACCAGCAGCAACATGATACAAAGTGACACCAATGCTCCATAAATCAGTTGAAGCTGTAAACTTTCTTCTTTGAGCTACAGCATTTGGTAGCAAGGCAGCTTCATAGACATATGGATCTAAAAAGTATTTGATCAAATTAGATCAAAACTCTTGATATGTTTTGTTTATGGTATAAAAGCTTTATTTAGAAACCTAAATATTCTTCAGTCCCAAAGATTGATTCAAACTGCTCATCGTCACCAAGTTCACGAGATGAGTCAAAATCTGCCAATTTGTAGATACTTTTTCCATCGTCTCCAACATAGAGCATAATATTGGCAGGCTTGAGATCTCTGTTTGATATAAAAGTAAATCATTAATATAAAGACATTTATACTCTCTCTTAATCATACCTGTGAACATGATTGTTATCACGCAAATATTTAACACCAGCAGACAAGTGCTCAAGCACCTTTAAAAATTCATCTTCATGTAAACCAAAAGCATTTTCTGGCTCATCCAAAATTTTTAGGAGACTTCCTTGACATAATTCCATTACAATTACTCTACTGTAACGAGTAGGTCTACTTTCTTCTTCAATAGCCAATACTTTAACAATATAATCATGTTTCAATGTCTTCAATACTTCTATCTCTCTGTTTTGGACATCTTTAGGCCTCATGGCAGCATTTTTATTAAATACCTGATTTTTAAATACAATCATTAAACATTTCATCATGAGTTTTAATTTGAAGTTTCATTTTTTTTAACTAACCTTCACTGCTACTGGTTCACCATTTGACTTTTTCATTCCCTTATATACCTGTCCACAAGCCCCATGACCCAGTTGATCATTAATGTCCCAAATATATGATGAAGATTCTCTCAAAGAAGACATTTTGACCAATTTTCCAAAACAACCAAGAGTTTATCACTAACCGACTTCTTCCTCACCCAAAAATTGTGAAAGTGTTCAAGGCTATAATAACAAAATGGCAGTCAAATATTAATGGTTTGATGTGATGTCAACCGTTATAAAAGTTAAAAAAGAGATAAACATGACTCACTTGACTTTGATACGACTCCAGTAGCAGCTAATCCTTGTATTTCAATTTGTTATCTCTTGTTTTTGCTGACATTATCAAAAGTTATTTTCATCACGTGAAGATTAGTAAACAAACAGCAGATCCAAGTTCGCAGACAAAATACTACAACTAGAAACACAGCCGATAGATTCCTCCAACGAGTCAACAACTATTTAAAGAATAACTTTGTTCACTATAGCTTAACTCGTCCTATGCTTCTATGTAATTGGTAGAGCCTGCCATGTTAAAAGCTTGCGCTAGGGACTTTTTCTCGTAGCAACTCTTACTCAATGGCAGTAAGCAAACTGTTCTCTCTCACTCACTCAGTCGAGTTTCAGAAGTCGAGCAGTGAAGATCGTTTTGCTGGCGAATTCTTTAACAAGTACTTATCCCGGTATAAGTTTTCGCTAATTAAACTTTGAAAAAGTGTACAACTTGGATTGTTATCATCGGAAAACTAATTTCCAAAGTGTGTGCATTGAATTTCAAGAACTGTCATCATCATGCATTTGATAAAACAACATTAAATCTTAGTTTTAAAGTTAGTGTAGTTTAAAGTTATTGACTATCATATAGTGTCTACATAAGTATATTATATCTACTAGTTTTATAAATTGAGGATTATTGGTTTGAGTTGATTGGATGACAAGTTTTGTTGATTGACTTTGAAGTCTGGAAAAGAAGCTATTTTGAATGTAAGTCTTAAAACTTGATATGTCTCTGTCATATGTAAATCTAAATGATATTAAGCCTTATATGAAGGTCTCCTGTTGTAATATTGATTGAAAATATATATATATAAAACTTCAACCTACTTTAGTAGTAGTTAAACTTTACTCTTACACTGATTAAAAACAATGGCATCATTCTCCAGAAAACAGACCTCCAAGGACACATACACAACGACCGACTTTATATATAGGATAACCAAGTTTCAAATTCCATATCATATCACTTTATCATCTCATATGACTGTCAACTAGCTCTATCATTTTTTTTCTTATGACATGAACACGACGACACATTTCAAGAGAATTTTCTACTACTAGAAATGTACCAATGGGAATATTTTGTATTTTATGTTGTCAAAGTCTGAGAGAATGATTAATGATTTTTTTCTGTTCTTCCCACATATCATTAGGATATATTAGAATTGTACTTTTGTAGTAGGCCATTTCGTGCTTGATTAGCATTACCAGGACAAGAGGTAGTATATACTAATAACACAGATTGAAATTGAGACTCTCTCAGAAACTTTTTTCCAATAATAGAGTAACTCTCTGTTGATGGCATTGACATTGAAAAGGAACAAGCCACAATAGTGCACTGCATTTACAAAATTTATCTCGGTGCAGTAGAATAAGCAAAGGGGAATAGAGAAAAGTTAGTTCACTGGTCCTCTTTAGTATCTCATCTTTTTTTCTCTCTCTGAAATTCTAAACGTGTGTGCATGATGCACGTACCACCAAAAAAGTTTAAGGAAAACTAACCATTTTCTCCCTACTCTTTTGCTACCTTTATTATTGCATAGACTATGTAATACATATAGTTAGTAGTAGGGTAAAAGTTTCACACACACAATGTTCAAAATTCAGTGAATGCAGTTTGTTGTTGGAAACCCCGAACTAAACCGACAGACATAAGAGAGACGACAAAAACTTGGATCAATAATATATCCTTTAGATAGTATAGTAGTCTCACTTCATATAACTTTACATAGAGTAGAGAGAGAAGTTGCATCGCATGCATTTGCAACTCTCTTCCTGCAACAAACTCTTTCTAAAATATATCCTAGTCTACTGCGTGAGGTTAGAAGTTTTGATAATAGTAAAAGAGCCAATAATAATGTAAACGAAGGAGTAGTAGAGATCTCATGATCATCATGTTTGATTATGTGTACACACTATAAATAAGCTTCCCATCATCGTCATAAAAGACATTCCGTGTTTAGGCTATTACTACTTGTTTTTGTTGGCACTTTAATCAATTTCTGTCTCATGTGTCATGCAATATTATACACGAGTCACTATATATCTCATGTGATGGTATTTCGCTCATAAGATTCTGAATAAAATTTCCTATATCTACTTCCACATAATTATATTTAGCATGTATCACGTTACGTAATGAAATCTATCAATTTGGAAACTTCACTGTATAGCATGCCATATTATAAATGATTGATCATTGATTTATTTATGCTTTGCAGGAAAAAGTTGTAGAGAAGACCACACACACAGTGTTCAAGAACTAAGAAGGTTTATAGTGTCTTCTTATTAAGAGACTTTAAGAGATTTGATATTGACCAGAAAAACCATATTAATTAAACAATATATCAAGACTTCCTGCTTTCTCGCATCATTTTGTTGTGGACATTAGGTTACAGGAAAAAGTCTTAAAGTACATATGTATGTGGTTCGTTTTTCTATAGTGAAGAAAAGAAGCTAAGCTACTTAATACCACACACCAAGAAAAAGTGACCAAACAAGTGTTATTTTTACGTCCACAAGACGACAAAGAGTACATTTGTTTTCTCAACTAAAAAGACTTGTGTAAGAAAAAGTTGTCAACCACACGAGGGAACAATAATAACAATAGTGTACACGTAACAATGTATTGTGACTTTATTTGTTAGTGTTTTTGTGTGGAAAAATGAGTAACAATTTAAACAACTTAGCAATGGATGCTACAAATATTGATGCGGCTTGCCCATACGGTGGCCTTTTTCAGCAGATCATCAGTGAAATGAAGGTAATTTTTCTTTCTACTCAAATGTTGATATTGGCTTGAAATTGAAGCGCATAGCATATTGTGAAATGCAACAAATTGCATTATATTTTTTAGTTCTTGAAGGTCTAGGGCTTCCTCAAAGAGCAGCTGGCAAGTTCCCATCGCAAATAGAAATATAAATATTATTCTGCTTTACACTATAGGTGTTAAAACGTAGAGCTCTTCTATTCTACAGACAGAGAGTATTCATTATTTTCCGTAATTACAGAGAAGAAATGAAATGAGTTATGTATATGCTTGAAAACTAGTAGTTGTTCACTAGTTTGTTTTAGCTGTTGTGTTGAGTTGAGAGTAGAGTGCTTCTGATGTAATTGTAAGTTATTACTTCTAGCTATAGCTAATTTATTAATTCATGTATAGCTGTAGTAGAGAGCTCATCCCTCTATTGTATTTTGTATTGTTGTTATCTAAGTGTAACTTATTGGTGTAGAACTTATATCTAAAAAAGTAAGAGGAAAAGGATAAGAAAACTTAATTACAACATATACAATGTTACTATTTCCAAGCTACTGGTTATTTTTTGTATACAGAGTGAAGAGCATCATCACTCTCTATAGTTCAAACCATTAAATAATCCTTTACCTTTTAAAGTCAACTCGGAGCATCTCTCTCAAAGAGAACACAATGGGCTTTTAAAAACTGTTAAAAGGGCAAAGTTTGAGAAATGACTTGAAGGCATTTATAGAAGCTTTAGTTCAGTAGTTAAACTTTAAGAACAATATTTCGTGTCGTGGCTTTAAAGTACAAGAAAAGGATTTAGTCTGAGGTGCTGAAAGGAATAGAGAGAGGTACATAGAAAACGAGGCGTAGAACATACGGGACTTTATCTATTATTCTATTAGTATTAGTTTTGTGGTACATTTATTTAGTTGTAGGAGTCGTCGAATTGTAGTAATATAGTAATAGTGGCAATGGAACAACACAAGTAGTAATAAAGTATAAAAAGATATACAGTTTTAAGCTTTAAGAATCTCTCTAGTCTCTAGCTCTCTACATGCCTTCGTCTTTTATTGTCAAGTTTCTTCACACTACTGACATTTTTACATTCAGGGCGTGTACTTTATATTTTCTTCTTCTCTTAAATACAAAATAGCAGTACATTTTTTCCTATATCTAAATCGAATTTGACACAACGAGAGAGAGAGAGAGAAGACGACTGTAATAGAAGTGATTTAATTATCTCTTATCGTAATTAACTTTTCTCAATTGATACTCTTCACTCTTGTGAATGTTTTGTTATGTACTCTATATATTGATATCAACTCCTGATTAGATTTGCGTCTGTAGTCAGCAATAATTAATAATATTGAATTTGACAACTTTTGGTTTGACCTCGAGTAGTCAAGCCTGAAAAAGAGACATCAAAAATAAAATGTTATATGTATCATTACGACGAATGACGCATGCAATAATATCAAATGAATCTATTTCTAAAACTAGCTATATATATTCTATAGGGAAATAATAATAATACATCTAAAGCTGATTGCATTAACTTAACGTTACTACTTTTGAATATACTTTTTTATTGAGAAGAAGATCGAGTTACTCTCTTCTCAACTACTACAATAAAGTAAAGGGAAAAAGCACTTAGGATCATTCTAAGTGCATGAAAATAATATAATATTCATTGTCTGTGCTAGAAATTGTAGATCTACTTAAACTATAACACAGTTTGCTCAATATGGCAATAGAACATTTTGCTCTTCTTCTATAGCTCTCTGTTACAATACAATATACCTGTCTTTTTTCTTATTCTAATGTCAAATGTAAAATACACGCATAACGAAATTGAACAAGAACTAGAGCAACTTCTAATCTAATAGGAACTGGAGTTAGAAATATATGTAATGTAGTTTTTTAGAGTGCTCTTCTTTTTCCAGTACGCAAGCAAACACAGTTTAGTAAAGAATTTATATAATAAGGATACATCAAATAAGAAAAGAAGACACTATTCAAAAAAGAGTAAAGTAGAACGATGGAAAATGTCAGATTTTCTTGAGTTCAGTCTATTGAAATACTACTAGAGTAGTAGGGCATGTTACACACAATGCAGTAAAAAAAACTTTGAATTGGAAATTGAAGGTATGCACACAAAAATCTATTCAAGTTTAGAAGAGTGAAGTGTGTGTTTAAATGAAATTCAATTTACTTTACGACTACATTCGAAAGGTATTAGTCAAGTCAAGTCAGTTTAAAAGATATGAGATGAAACGTACATAGATGTTATAGGTCTATAAACTTGAGTAAACTGAACTGAGAGAGTTTCAAAGTAAAGAGAAATATTTAAACTGAAGGTAGAAATGTGTTATTGTAGCTAGTCATATCAGTTTCAGATTTTATTTACATAAGCCATCATGCAAGTAAAAGAGGATAGAGATTCAAAAAACACATCATCATTCGTCTCTACAATGTCTAGCTAGGAAAAGTTTTCTTTAGAGAAAAACAGACAGAGATAAGAAAAATAAATAGTGGGCTGTTGTATTGTTTTGACATTTAATCTATTTCAAAATAGGTCATTGTAGATTGTAAAGAAATGAAGATCAAAGAATTCAAAAGTATTTTAGAAATTGCCAATTTATTATTTTCTCGATACATTTGAACATGAAGAAGATTCTTATCTTATGGGATATGCAAATAAATAATCTTTGACAGATAGCCAATGAAAACAATTTTTATATGAGTAAATTACATAGGAGAGCGAAAGGTAAATTTCGATTTTCATTCATGTAGGTAAATTGCATGTTGTTGTTGTTGATCGTGTATTAGTTTACTTTTGAATTGCTCTGCTATACTCATGTACATATGCCAAACGAACGACATGAAATTTTACAATCTTCGTTTGTTATGTTGTTGGTATCAAATTTCAATATCAAAATGGTGATAAGTTGATTCGCCTATAATGCTTTATGCATGTTTAGCAAAAGGATAGTTTATCGAGTTGCACTGATTCTTGGCATATGAACCAGTTTTTTCAACTCTTCATTCCTTCATACTTCATGACAGCAGCTCAGTCCATCCATCTAGAAAAAATCATAGAGAAGAAACGCTCTTCAAAACCTTGGCATTATGCAAATAATATCAACTCTTTTTTGCTAGGCGGGTCTCTCTCTCTCTTCATTTGTAGTAGTTTGCTTTAGATGTGCCTTCAACAAAATATCTAAATGTTTTCCTCAATGAGCTCAAATTATAAAGATGAGAAAGAAACTCGTTATTATTCCTTCTTCTACTCCTATTGCTCTGGAATATATTGCGTGAACTGAACTTCTGTAGAGAGAAATGGTTGTAGATGTGCGAGAGGTAATTTAGTTTAGATGCTTTTTGCAATCGTGTCAGCTTAACTATATAGGACCTTCTCTTTTTCATTTTGCTCCTGCAATTTGAGCATAAGACATTAGTGTTATGTTGTTAGGTAGACATCGTGTAAGAAGAAGCATATTATCATTATTATTGATCTGTGAGCTTCAACGTCTATACTCTTTGATCTGAGCAAAAGTCTCACTGATGAATATAAGAACTGAAACGTCTTTTGTATATAATAGATTGAAACTCAATGCTAAATGTTTCTTTCATTCTTTTTTGCAGAATTCAGCTCCATTGTGGGATGATCTTGCTACCAGATCAACAAAGCTCCACTCTTGTTTAAGGTAATGAATCATTGTCAAGTTTTCAAAATTAAAAAATGAGCTTCGTATTACTCTCTTTAGCTACTCACTGTGTGACTTAAGATTACGACATAAAGTTTAGAATAACAGTGTGTAAATTGATACTAAACAGAAGCAGAGCTCTTCACAATTTATGTATGTAGCAAAATGTGCCTTATGTACTACTTTTAAAATTATGATGAGCCAATGCGCATTTCAGTGAAGCATGTTTTGACTGATTTCTGAAAGATGATAACAAAAAGTATCTACATATATTTGTCAGGACAGGACTAGAGTAGCAACAAGAGTCATGGTCATTTTATATAAACTTTTCTTTAGGTCAGAATCTCTGCTGCGTTATGTACTATACTAGAGAAACATATGAATACATAATAGATAAGAACATAAATATTACTACTGCTGACTTTAGATTCAAAATAACTTATTGTGATATAAGATCCATATATAGAAATTGTGCAAGCTGTGCGATCTTCTTATCTCGTCCCACTTTTATTTAAGTGGAGAGCAATACTGAATATTTACAATGTTGACCATTTCTCTAAAAATTATTGTTTGTCTCTCATTTTTGAGATGAGTCAGTATGTATTTTCATTTTTGGTCCATTATATTTTATTCCTTGTTTTCTTTTCACTTGACTCTACTCAAGTGGCTAACGAGAAAATGAGTTTTTCACACCATTTACCTTAGTGCCAATTACTTTTTCGTTGAGTTGAACATGCTAGTTTTCACAGCTTTCTTAAGAGTAGGATTACCATAGGTCTGTTAGCAACCACTAAACATTGTTGTCATCGAAGAGAATAATGACTTTGAGGCTTAATAACTCAACACCCAGTGGTCGTAGAGCTC